>JAQGBY010002676.1:0-21928 GCA_034698785.1 Mycogona germanica | reverse complement strand
AGTTTCTTAAAATTCGTGCCATTAAAAATGAATTGCTCTATTTCAAATCAATTTTTTTCTTGCTTGCTCCCTTTGTTCAGGCGTATAGCTATAGATAGACTTGTGGCATGCAAACAGCGGGTTGCGTCGAATGGATAGCCGCATGGCAAGTCGTTTAGTTTAAGTAAATGTACCTGTATCCTTCTGAGACCCCATGTGGGTTCGGAGGCCTGGGCAGAGAATTTACGTACCTACAAGAAGCATTTTAAGAACTTCATTCTAGACCAGAGTGATGCGCTGAATGCAAATCATATTAAAGTTTGATAATTGTTGTTGTTGAAGATGTTATCAACTCATTTTTAAGCTTGTCTCGAATTGAAGAGGTTTTATCTGTACTAGATACGTCATCATAGGGTTTCACGTACAAGTCCAACTTTTGCTGCCCTCTCTTGGTGCAATACCAAAATTGTGGCTTAGGTCGCATTTTCTTTCGGTAGTTTCACGAAATACCTACGATATCACGATTTTGCCATACCTATTTTCTTTTTTAAATCTAGTTACACCACTCTAGCTTAAATAAGGCGTCTCCACTAAACAAGACGTTTTACAAATTGGAAATATAGAAATATGACTGACAGCATTGGTAGCACGAATGTCCCTGCCACCAATCGTGCTACCAATGCTGTCAGTCATATTTCTATATTTCCAATTTGTAAAACGTTTAATACCTGAGACAGCTACATTCTGAATTTAACAAATTCGGAATATGTGTTTTAAAAAGATTATATATTTAAGCGTGTTAGGTTTAAGCGTGTAAAGCGTTTTAAAAAATCTATAATCCTAAACTGGTCGTTTGACACATGTCATAGGCCCCACGATCCGAAGCTGCTTGTAGGTACATATTGTAATTGTAATAATATAAATTAAAACACTGTGGTTTTACGGCATTCGATTTTTACGATGCTTTCAATTATTTGAAAAACATTTCGTTGACATGACGGGGACTTTCGAGCGAATTTCTCTAGTGACATAATTTAACTGAAAATAAAGTCAAACGCCTGACAGTTAGATCAAGCTCAAATTATATAGAGATTAAAACTGGGATCTCAGGAATTCAATTCCTCGAGTGTATTTATTTATTACCGGCGTATGTATGCAGACAGGCATACTGTACATGTACATTCTTAACACCAATCGCTATGCATTAAATTAATGTAAGTGATGCAAGATCCAAATTGTTTGCGGTAAAAAAAAAACTCACTTGGAAACTTGTCAGTCATCCTTGCCAAAGTCAATATGCCTTTTTGCAAATGCCACAAAAAAACATCAGCTGCAAGTCGCCAGAACACATTACGCGAACTGTTGATATTAAACCCAATATGACACGTATCTGTCTCTCTCGCCCGTCGCTTATAATTTCATCCAATATAGGCAAAACAGGCTAAACGCACATTGTACAGTATATTTAAATAACAAGCAGCTATTTCATGCGCATGTACGGTACATGGAGGTAGACATTTAGACCTTGCATGTCCCTATGTCCCTAGAGGAAACCCTTAATCCTCTCCGGACCGGCGTTCCAAGTGCGCCTCCATAATCGTTTCGGTGACATTCCAACACTGGGAATTAGTGTTCCGCCATAGGTACATATTGTTATAGTGATTCGTTTAAATATTTGCAGAAGAGAATTAGAGTAAGCGAAATGCAAAAGTTTTTACCTGTAACTTTTTTTTTACAATACAAGCAATAAACACTTTTAAAATAGAGCGTCTGATTACAGTTAAAAATGATCGTTTGACCATTTCGTCAAAGTGTGGTGTCGTTATAATGATTACGTCAAGTTTAAACGATTAAATCGATTGCTCAAGCTGGCATAAAATTTCTTAAATATCAAATTAAGAAAAATCAATAATAAAAATACTTATTTAAAAATGAGCTCAGGAGTTTCAAGCTTGGGGGCTATCGAGGATCTGCCAAATAGGTGAGTAACACATTGTGCAAATGCGCCAACCCTTTCTCGGTGAAGATTGACCTAAACTCATGTTAATATTATATTTTTCAGAGGAAATGGTATCATTATGTAAAATGTGTGACTGGCTATATAGGTAGCCGTCACTGTCCAATCTTTGAAAAGAGATTTATAGTTATTTTCCTGCTGTATATGTATATTCATCATTCGGGCATTTTTAATCTGGAGTTGTATTTCCCGGATAGTGCATCTATACTCGTACAAACAGTACACAGTACTATGCGGCCATAAACATAATTGTGTCGCTTTGATATCAATACACGCCTGAATAAAGATGACCTTAATTAACACAAATACTCGTACAACATGTAAGTGAGAAATAGCAAATATGAAAATGTGATACAATTGGCGACACCCAATCCATGGAACAACACGGGACACGCCGTCGCCAATTTGAACAAACGAAATACAATTTCGTGACGCCCAAAGCGTGACACGGTGAGGACAACGTCAACTGTAGCAGACAGATATATGTATCCATAACCAACAGAGTGTATAATTTTATAGGTTGTTATATAATAAGTGTCGGAAACCATGTTTAAATGCGCGTCACAAATCAAAATGTAGCCTGCTGAGACCCTCGTTTAACTAAAGCTTGGGACGACAATTTTTGAAAACAATCTCAAATGCGATGTGTTTCCTCATCCTCATCAATGGACATGAGGTCACAATGTGATAAATTCAATGTGTATTAATATCTATTATAATAATACCCTTTATTTGGTTTAACGTTAGCAGCAGTTAATTACAGAAATGCTCGTTAGATGACTATCTAACAAAACAGTTGGGCAGAGCATTTATATTGTCCATGTGTGGTATAAAACAAATGTTGTATATACATATAGAATGCTTTTGAAAGCGATGCGGATACTTAAATTTAGCTGTGTCCGGCAAATCGTGCTGTCCTGGAGATTCTTTAAATTCATCATTGAAGGGGGTGTCAATTAAAAAAATGTATTGTTGATAAAACAAGGGTAATTGTGCAGTGGTGCACAATAGTTATTTAAATGCGTGGTGACTCGTTGAAGATCCTGTGAACATATGTGGAAAATAACTGTCAACTGTTGATCTGCTTTTTCATTGCGTTTCCTATCAGCTCCTACACAACCTAACAATTTATTCTGACACGGGCGAAATTTCATGACCATGTTATTTCATTAATTGCGTTCATTAGGAAAGGGGCGACTAAACATGCAGGGAACCAGAAATGTCAACTTGGAAGTACACACTTGCGCACCAGTATATCCTCCTGAGACTCACGTCTAGCATATTTACCGGTGACTCGAGATATTCTAGTTTTAGCGTCGGCAAATTAATCGTTGCAATTTCATCCGAGTAAGAGTTATTCGAATTACAGGTCGATAAACCCTCCTGTCTTGATGTGCCGTACGATGGACGACTGATTCGGACACCAACCCACGACCATTTCATCCGTTAATATTCGCACCATACCCTTGAAATCATGAAGAAGAGGTCTCAGGAGGATTATTTATCAGGTTGCAATAGAATGTAGTTCCTTAATTCCATGTTTCAGTGACGCTGTATAATTATAGTGTTATTGATTGTCTAAGCAAGGAAACAAGCTTTAAATTGAATTGGAATACAATAGACCCCCTGACGTCGTGAGACCAGAGTCCAAATCGAGCAAAATCAAAGCTTCGCAAACGTCCGATCTTAGGATGAACGAAACCGATAATCCTAATAATACCTATTGTGTTGTCGCAAATTAATGTGTTGTCAAACAGAAAAAGCCTGGGGCTTTGATGTGGTGCTCGCTTTATCCCGGATCAAGTCCATAATCTAAGAATATATTTGCAAGCATAATTCGGGGTTAATAAAAAGGTCTTGTAAATTTAGTACACAGGTGGTGGCACGAGTACATGTACCTCACTGTCAACTTCATGAGTCCAGCTATTTATTGCTGATTTCCATCCGGTTCAGATATAAATTCTCAGTCTGCCAACGCATGCAAATCCGCAAAGGCCTACATTTTAATCCCGATACACCAGCTTAAACAGGCTGAGGTTTTAAGTTGAAGACGCACCAATCATGTTATGATGAAATTGATACATGCCATAACATATCATGCGTTGATCGAGGTTCCATCTCAAGGCGTGAGTAAGACATAAGACATGAAAGGGGGACAATTACATTACAGTGAACATTTTTACAATTACTCTGAATCATATTCTACTTTCAATATAATACTCTGTATTGGGTGGTGACTACTGTAAAGTAGCCATTTGGCCATCGTTTAGCACGACCCATGCCCCAAGGTGCGAAGGAACACCTGATCCAAACAACATTGTAGCATTGTTACATCCGGTTCATCCGGTAACATTGTCGCATCCCGACGTTGTTTTATAGAAGAGATATAATCGTGTACGTGGTCTTGGGAACATATTTCTCGAACACATCTTCATTCAAAAAGAGATTTCCTCTGACGTCACATTTCAAGAGTTTGCGTGGTCACGGAACACGCTTGTCAGCAGCGAAAGGAAAACCAATCACGCGTCTTGACAAAATACGGCGAGTAGAATGAGTGACCATGACGCAACTCGTTCTTGCAATATGTCCTCCACCGAGTTTCCCAGGAGACATTTTAGTTGAGACAGCGATTCTTTTATGGAGATCAAGAGCTGCGTAAGTCCACGCTTATTATTATAGGAACAAAGCTGTCAATAATAGATTTTAATAAGTATAATTATTTCTATCGCAATGTACGTCTTTGAACATACTTGAATTTACTGTTGTGCGCATGTCCAACAAAAGCTAAAAGAAGGTTGACCACGCGACATTACAGGAAAAAAATGCTTGATATTCAAATGCATATTATGAGATATTTATTTGTGGACATACATGTACGAGTATTCTTAAGTATTGGTCTTGAGAACCACATTTTCATGTGGTTAACACTTGTCTTATGCACGCAATCGTAAATGTCTTTCGAGATGAAAATAAAGATCAGAGGCGAACACAAAATATTACTTCAATAAAATAAAAGTATCAGAAACAGCATGTAAGATTGTTCCCTTGTCGACACACTCTTGGTAAATAAGAGTAGCAAATAAGAGTCAACCCTACAATGACCATTTTAGTGATTTCCTTCAGCATCAACGTCACAGGTACCACGTGGTCAGCGCCTATTTTTTCCTCCAAGAAATCTTGATCGGAAGCTTTAATTGTTTGCCAAGGTTCATGCTTTTGTGACTACCTCCTTTGAACGGGGGTTGCAAATATATTTGCAATAGTTAGTCTGGAGTCGAATGAGTGAAATAAAAAAGGAATCCATTCATTGTCCTAAACATTTTCTGTGCATCGAGAGATGGACACTTCCTGTAAGCATGTGTCCTCGTCACCCTTCGCATGTCCTGCTGACAAGATGCGTGCGCGTCCAAGACGAAGATATGAAATTATATGGTAATTCAGAATCCATCTTGAATATCTCCAATCCACATAATAGAGCCTAGCGTGCATCGGTTATACAGAGTCATGTCCTGAAACACCCAGGAAAATGTTTCTCACATTGTGTTTACTTTTATGAATTGAGATGTGTCAGGAATCGGGCTGTCCGATTGTGAGACCAAATTTTAAAAAACTTTTCTAAGAAATTCCATCAGATTGTAATGTGGGCCCATTCCTTAAGGCTGCGTCTTAATTTCCAAGCAAGCGCCAAATGTGGAATATTCTTATGTACATCAGTAAATCATTTGGGCTGTTCGTACAAGCGAACTTCGTGAACTGTTTAATGGTGTAATTCCGTGTAAACACGGGGCTGTAACACCTGTGGCAATAAAATATACTTTCAACGTGCCTGGCGCGGCTTGAAGCTCGCAAGTTTATTAATGAATGGTAGAATAAGAGGTGCAAAAAGTGGGGGAACGACATACGGATTACCTTAATGGTAAAGCATAAATTTATCGGTGCCGGGTTCAGGCCGGCACATGGTCAAAATTGTGATTGCTAAGGAGCGCGCAGTTTCGGAAGACCCTTGTGCACCATTTGCATAAACAGTCTCGTGGTGCCTTGATTTAAAAGGCGTTTGCGAAAGTAGCCAATGAACTACAGGTCGAGAAAGAAAAGAGTAAACTCAAATTGGCGTGGACTCTTGGTGGAATAACCAAAATGAGAATGTGAACGTTGGTGAACCATCTTAACAAACATTATATAAGTGAACAACCAACGAGAGGAGTGATGGATTATACCCTAGTCACACGGGTCAAGTTTGCTAATTCCAAGCATACTTAGCAAGGTGCGTTTAGACATTGAACAGAATCGGCACGTGCCGCTCGTCCGTGTTTTGAGAAGAAAACACGAGACGCTCTCGAATGACGATTCCTCCATCTCAATTGTGCTTGAAAGGGCACGTTCCACTTTTAATAAGATCCGAGCATGTGAATTGTATCGCTCGCGATGGACACGATCTCAAAAGACAATTTGCCCCAATCTCAAGCACATTTGAAATCTCTCGAGCAACTTGAAGCATGCCTACCGTGTGACTAGGATATTAATTACTATGCCAGTGTTTCAATTCCCAAACGAGAAAAATAAATCCCAGCAATTTAGTAATTTGGTCTTAAAACAAATGACTAAGAAATAACCAATGAGATACTTTAGACGACCTCCGGAAATTCCGCATAGGTTTGTTGCCTAGTATTTGGTCGTGGCTTTGTATTCATTCGGTGAGAAATGTTTTGATTCTATTTTTTCTCACTATAAGGTATCATCTGTAGACTATATATATATTTATATATATGGTCGGTACTCTAACATTATATTTCATTGGCTGGACGCCATGCAATGCTCTCTGCCAGACGAACTTACCACGCGGAGTTGACAAACAACTAAAAGCAATGGCCTAGATTTGCCCCCAGGGTGGAGGAACCACCACTGCCACCACAATACCAAGTCATGGGGATACCGTGTAGCACTTCATGGTACGAACTCTACGTCACGCGATGCGGATCGCCAAACCTGGTTGTGAACGGGGGCCGCGGGCCGATTAAAATTCGGGCCACACACTATGGCACCGAGCATGACTATTTAGAAGATTAATTTTCCATGTCACCGATTTTTCGACTTGTCACTAGCTTGCTCTGTCTGCAACACCCGTTTTCCATTTTATTTGTCGACCCATCGACCGCACCACAGATTGCCCGCGCTTGATATTACCACTTCCAATTGGGGGACATTTAATGTACAGTATTTGGACACTTAATGTAAGTGGATTTAGAATCTTAGAACAGAAACTGATCTCTTGGCCGATGTTGGTCGATTAATCATAAAATTTATTCCACAAACTCGATTCGATTTGAAGATTTGAACCCAGGATTTGTTAAAGCCAGTGTTGTAACGTAATTTTAGTCTATCATCCGCTGTTGATTACATTGTAATCATGGCAATTATTTACATCAATTCTAAGATCGTAATGACGAAAATAAATTCTAAATTAAAATAAGATTCCAGTTTCGATACAGTGCATGCCCATCTCCAGTAGGCATTAGAATTTCATACAGTATAGAGTACTTTATATGCATTATGGCGACCCATCGAGACCCAGACTGTTTCATATTATCATGTTGCTTTACAAGTAAACTGGTCGATTCGAGGCACCATCGACTAACATGGTTCACAGGCCGTGTCAAATTATGATTTATGAATGTCACGTTGACTGTTCTGGGTACGGCCAAAACACCTTTAAAAAAATAATCTGGACTGACGCGAATGATGGATGAAGGTGGCGCTGGCGATAATTTTTTCATTCTCACCCTCACCTCTGATAGCCCGCGTTCTGCGAGACAACAACGAAACACCTCTGCACTGTTCCAAGGTAGGTAACATCATGCCGAATTAAATGCATCTAGTAAAAACCGATTGCAATCATTTTTACAAAATTATCAACCATTTTGTGCACTAACTAAACGAGTAACAATTTTTCTGAGCAATTCATTCGGGAGAAGTTGGACGATAACGCGGCAAATAGGGGTTTAAAAAATTGGCTCACCTTGCCCCAAAAATGATTTTAACTTTAACAACAAAAATTATTTTTTAAAAAATGACTTTTCTAGAAAACTGCAAAAGCGAATTATTTAATTTGTCCTCAGATACTTGGGAATCCATTGAAACCCCATTAATTTATTGGAAGTTAATATCTGTTAAAAATATGTGGACGTGCATATTTCTGGTATATAATGTTTTTGTCTTGAATAATTTTATGGATTGGATTAAAGTTTGTCGAGATTTGGGAAATTAAATTTCAGTAATTTGTTTGGTCAATCATGATGTCGATCAAAAAATTAATAAATCGTCAGGTAACCACAGTAACTGTATGACCTTTTTTACGTCTTGATGTTGTTTCTTAAGCGAAACCCGTCTTAAAACGCGGGTTCCTCGATGAAAGGAAACTAAAGACAAAAAAGGGGTGAACCCGAAGATGTAGGTGGTTGTTTAAAGGGAGTGAGAAGCTGGTTGTAAAAACAAGGGAGCGAGTACTGTTATTATTTGATATGCGATTTGCTTGACAGTTTAACGGGAGTCAATGGGCTGGTTCGCTAATTGACTGACATTTTTTATCTACGGAGGAGGGGTGAATGGTGGGCCAGTGTAGAGGGAACATGGGAGTGCGGGACTGGAAATGCGTAAGAGACACTGACCACCACTGGTATCATGTTTCCACGATAACGGCCTACGACTGATTTTGAACAAGAATTGACGGTCAGTGTGCGGGATAAGACAGAGCGCGAGGCAGGAACCCTTTCAAAAAGAATGTCCCACCCGGTCGAGCCCTGGACCGCGAGTAAAGAATGCGCCCCCCTTCTACATTTATTTTTTAGAAAATACGCTTTCATTCTGCAAATATTTTGTCAATCATCGGTTTTCTAATCAAACTCGAAAACGAGTAAAACTTGTATTGAATAAAATTATATTTACTATTTTGGTGCTTGTGTTATTTTATTTTTTGGCATTTAGAATTTAGCGTAATTTTTAATTTATCGGTGTAGTTCACACGACTGCGGGAAAAAATTAATAATTCGATTAGTACACGCGATCGGCTCCTTAGGATCCGATTTTTCCCGGTGTAAACCGCGCTTAAGAAGCCTATTTTTTTCTGTATAAACGCCGCTTTAGAACCGGGGGGGGGGGGAAAAGCCTGACCGATTTGCTAGAAGTCAGATTTATTTATATATCATTTTATCATGTTATTTGTTTCGAATATATATATATTTTTTAAATTGTAAGTATTCTGATTATCTAAGCATTCCAAATCAAAACACAATACTCATCTTGATCTTGTCACAATTATTACCAAAAATTGTTGCTAGATTAGAGAGTTATGACATTTTTAATTACAGTAATTCTTTCTAGACATCTTTTTTCCCCATTCCTAACCAAGAAAGAGAGGTCATGTTTGCCAAGGCTTGTGCCCTGGACAAGTGCCCCGTAACCGGTGACGGAGCCACTACGCAGAAAGGGCAATAATCGGGACAACTGGTATGGTGAACAGGAATCATCGACCAACAACAATACGCCAATGCGAGACAGGCTCCGTCACGGGCCGCTCGAGGGACCCTGGGGCACCAGACCCGGTTCAACTCGGTAGGTGGTGGCGAGTGGATGGTGGATTGGTGCTGGGATGTCAGCGCCTGATTGGTTGGAAAGGAGGAGAGCGGCGAGTCAAGGTACCCGTTATATGAATCATGAATGACACACACAAAGAACACTGAATATTGTTAATTGCTTGAAACGCGGTCATCAGATAGCCCGTAATTCGGTGCACTTGTTGCGCGGTTGCTTTTGCACAATTTATCTGACAGAAACTGTACGACATGTATTTTACAGGATGACAGAAATTGGCTTGACTATTGGTAGGCAATATGCGTATATAATATACTACAGTGTATAATTCTGTAATTATTACGTATAATTAAAAATTAAAATCTATACTATTAGTCTGATTAAGTGCGCATTAAATAAGTGTACCAAAGTGCGCATTTCCTGGTTTTAAATCGACAATTTTGGTTTCAACCTAACTTCAATTGTGTCTAGCTGTTTTATTGTGCTCAATTATCTCTATAGACAAAAAGGATTGCTTGTTACGTTTTTCCTGCAGTCTATACTATCAGATATAATTCTTAAAGTTTGTCCTTGTATGTTTTTGTACTGGTGATAATGTGCCCCTGGCCATCGGCAAAAACTCACGAACGGCGTAACGCATCGTAATGACTGGCATTTGGGTTTGCAGATATAGGTAGTTTCGCTAATTTCCAATTGAACTCAAATTATTTGAGGTCTCGATCTTCAGTATTTCTTGATGTCTCTTCAAGCATGTTTGAGTAGCGTGCGTCTAGACACTGAACAGAATCGGCTCGGCTGGGATTCGACAAGAAATGACTAGGCGCTTTCGAATGACGATTTGCCCATCTTAATTGCGCTTGACAGGGTGCGTTCAACTTTAATAAGACTAGACCACGCGATCTGTATCGCTCGCGATGGACACGATCTCAAAAGGAAATTTGCCACAATCTAAAGGACAATTAAAAATTTCTCAAATAGCCGTTTAATTAAGCAAAACCGAAATAGCGACAAGACATTCGAGCGAAGTCGAGCTATTTTACTACCATTAAAGCAACACCGTGTTTGAAACGACAAAATGTGAATCTATTTTTATAGATATGTTTAACAACATATCAGCTTTTTAGCACATCATTAATGAAGTTGCAATTTTTCTAAATTATATTGTTATCATTTTTTTAAAAATCAATATACAGGTGTATAAATCGATGCAACGGTTTGCTGTATAGAATTCCGTGCAACGCACATCGGAACTATCCGGGAAAAAAAGCTTCGTAAAAATTCGCAATTTTTCTTTTACGTAATCGATCGATCAGGTTAAGCAAATGAATGGAAACGTTCAAGTCGGTGACGTCAAAGACACAGATCTGGTTGAATGAAAATCTTACATGTTTCTTCCCACGTGTTTATGTGTTATGAATTTTAATGCATTTTAATAGGAATTTTAATGATTTATTTACATAATAAATCAGTGTGACCGAATAAAATCTGGATCAAAATATACTTGTTACTACATATTTGAGAAATGTTGCGAAAACTTGGAACAAATGTGTGGAATAAAGGTGTTGTTTTTAAAATCCCCGAACCCAGTGTTCTAAACAAAATTAATCATCATGAATGTCGGGTTTTCTGTTTAAATTTCAAAAAATTAATAAAGTGCTAAAAAAAACTAAGGCGGCGGGTCACCGGCGGATGTAGGACACCATCCATAAGCGCTACATACAGTAACTCCCATGTCACCATGTGGAATCCAGAAACAGTGATTATGATAAAGTGCACGACTTGGGAGTTATCTTGTCTGCGACCCAGCGCGGCCTGGGGAGAAAAGGGCGGAGGAGGAGGAGGGTGGGGCAGAACCTCACCGTCGAGAGCATTAAAAAAGATTGCCTGTAACCATGGTAACCGGATTGAGTTTCAAAACATTGAAGAAGGCGTAAATGACTTGGCACGTGTGTGATGTGTCTCGTCGAGTGCTGTCTCTAGACATTCAATATCCGCGCCCTGTATTTACTCGTTTACACGAGAATATACATTAGCATGCATATACAGGGTGTCTCGTCAAATTGAATTAGAGGCGTCCTGCAGAGTACGATACTATGCGTGGATCTTTTATCAATGGCTATAGGCCAAAGGACCCGGTGTTGTCCAGGACAATTAACGCGATATATTCAATATTTTCTAAATACTCTTACACTGACAATCGTTTACTTACGAATTTGTGTATATCATGAACGCAGCAACATAAAAGTTTGAAAGATGTTGCAATGATCTAAAAAAAAATTGGGCTGTGTGATCGTGACGCTGCGATACGCCGTTGGAGAGCTATTGAAACACAGACAGACTGGTGGCAACATTCCCGAGTTTGAAAATGTGATTCTGGTTAATTATTCAAAGGGACAACATTTAGAGGAAATTAATTATGTTATTGTGAATGATTTGATGAAATGATTTACGTATTTATGGGGGAAAAAACTTCAGTGTTTCGAATGAATAAATGATGGATTGTAACTTATGCTCTGAAGATTATGCAAGCTGGCTATGATAGAAGCTAACTATTTATTAAAATAATTGTCATAAGCAATTTTCTTAAGACAATGATGTATAGAAGGTAGCTTTACAATTTACGCCTGGTACACGATTTATTCAAGTTCAACTTTAGTAGTGATAGTAGCAAAGTTAAATATTTGAGAAGGTCACCTTTTGCTGTTGATTAAAAATTATATTTATAATTTTTGCTATTTTAATGCATATTTTGCGTATTTGTTAACTTGTTTTTGCCAATTATTTCTTGTCGTTGAATTTTGTTTGATGTCCCACTGTGCAACTGGCGCTTCATTGAAACACGTCTTAAAATAAATAAAACCAATGTTACAATGACACGTATAATTACTCTGGTGCGATTCCAACTCGAATCAACCAACAATGGCAACAGACATTATGCGTTTTATCTCTCTCTTTCTCTTCCATGTTGACAAGTGTATTTTATTCATGGGATAGTTCCGTTTACGGGAGTCAAAAAAAAGAAAGAGCGTCGCTTCAACAGCAGCTATTCAACCTTAATGTTTTATGTACTAGCTCAACTACGAATTTGTTTCCAAACCAATCAAACGGAAACATACATCGTAGCGAAAGCTGGTGTTTCAATCGGCAGATTTAATTCGCATTAAGTACGTGCTTCAGCGGTGTTCCCGACATGGCCCATACGTCTATGGAGCATATGCAGGCCGGGGTCAATGTTGTGTTTTAGATACAGTGTTGGGGCGTGGCTCTCACTGAATATATACATTGTATGGGCAGAACGCACATGTATATATCCCGGGAGTGAAGAGACCATATGTGCTCCGGAAATCGGACGAATGGTTCGCGTGATTACCTCGAATGTATCTCTCTCTCGCCAAACATCCATTAGATCTAGATTATATTCAGACGCCACACGCAGTCTGACATCCATATCCACCTCCGACTGTGTGGCGTGGCTGAATTAAAAAAAATTGCGGGGAACGCGTCTATACAGGTGCGGTTTTTTAATTTAGCATCATCTCTATCGATTATAAACCTTATTGATTTATTGTTGAAACTGTTTTCTTTTTTAATTCGACATGCACGAAGATAAAGAGAATGAACATTGTATTCATGGTATCCAATTGAAGCGAAAGATTTTCTGTAAAATAATTTCCTTTAACGAAAACACATTACCTCCAAAGACCAATATCACAAAATGATATTGGTCTTTGAAGTGATGTCTACGAATGAAATTAGGTGACGTTCTGTAGATCATTTATTGTTTCGTCACAATCGTGTGTTTTAGCGTGATAGCCTCAGCAGTCAAGTGACACTGTTTCTCCAATTGGCTGACAATTGGTAAAACGCACCTAGCGGCGACAGACTGAGCCAATTGTCGCGTTCTTTGATCCAGACTAAAAACACGAGGGTGTCATCCAGTGACAATGCGATACGCGAATACGCAAGCAGACTTTATACAAAATAGTAGATATGAAGCCGATGGTAGTACTCTGTAAACACAAATATATAAAATGATTGACGAACTGCATTCGAGAGTCGGCAACAAGATCGTCAATAAACAAAGTTTACTTCTGATCTTCAGGAAATAAAGAAATTGCAGACTTGCGAAACACGTATGAACTCACCTAAAACTTTCGACACTACCCAAGAAGTTAAAATGAATAAAATAATTTTGGTACCAAGTTTCTGATTTTTAAAATAGATATGCTAATAGCTGAACAAAAATCATCTTAAATCTAAAACCCTCGATTCCAATTTGCATACTTCCAGCAAATTGATCCAGGACAACCATGGACAATCAAGCGTCCTAAAAAAATATGATTTCTATTACATGACTAGTAAATGCTTCCGCATTTCGTAAATAGGAACATAGACATAAGAGCAAATTTTTTATCCTTATATACGATGATATCAGCGATATAATTTTGCTCGCATTCAAAAATGTAACAGTCACACACAATTCAATGATGATGTATGCAACTTGCGCGAATGCGCGAGCGCTGCGGACATTTGTGTCATGATGTACACGTACATGTTAATGTATACAGGGTATTATTGGGGATGAAAATACGAATGGCGCGACTTGAATGGGTCTCTGCCTTCACCTGTGGTCCGCCACCTGTCTGTCCGTGTCCCATGCTAATCAACTATAGTCTAAAGGTGTTTTTACACGGTGTGGTTTTTGAAGCATCCAACGACTCAAACTAACGTGATGCCGATTTCTTTCGGCCTGACTCGTTTCAAATGGGGAATCTCGATTTATGTATCTAAATTTCAATTTATGTATCTAAGTCTCGATTTATGTAGGTAAGTCGAGCTTTAATTTTATAATAATTTTATAATAATTTTTAAATAATAATAATTTTATAATAAATTTTATAATAAATAAATGGATAATATTTTGGCAACGATATCTGGATTTGGACATGAAATGTTGCATTTAATTCCGTCCATTAGAGAAATCCGGATTATGCTGACACCTCATCATGGAAAATAATAATAAATCATTGTAAATATTGAACAAATGAAGTACACTAGTAAGATAAGAAAACTGAGTAATACCAACTTTACTGTTCTGGTGGGTCAATTTAAAATTTCAAAAGAGTTGGCTTTTCGAGTAACTGCGTTTGTAGATTCATAATTTGTCATGCCTGTAGTTGTTATATCCGGTACGAAATACTGTTTGAAATATTTATAATTTAGATTTTAAAACATATATATATAGCATATATCTCGGTGGAGACACTCATTTTTGAAATTTCGGGTCGCGCACCACCATATGGTAAGTGACGTTCCCGGGTCAAACGGATGAGCCACCTGAGTTACAAAATAACCGATCCCGGAAGCAACTATAAAATATTCGCACGATGTAGGTCTATACACACTTTGTTCAAACGACTGGTGAATCGTCAATTGTTTCGAGACGAAATAGTTGGCCTAAAGTCAAGGCACCAACTCCAGATCTGAGAGTTCGTCCAATATTCAAAGATGGTGTCGAAGACCTTTTTGCGTGGAGAAGAAAAAAAAAAGTTCATCCGTCATGAATATTTAAATTGGTGTCGCGAAACTGTCTCGATTGCATAATTTCTAACGTCATATAACTTGGTGACATCATTGTTTTCCTTTGCAAAATGCGCTATCTGGCCGGTGCTATTGTACAAAAGCGTCTTTCTGTGTATCCTCCTGATGCCAGAAAGTACAGACCTAGGGTTGGGAAAAATAGATTTTAATCGGACCAATAAGAACTCTGGCAATCACTTATTAGATAAAAGTGCCTAAGAATTCTTCGAAATGAAAGTATAAAATCAGGTGTTGACGTCACATATACGGCGAGGAAAAGAGGCGTCGAATTGCCATAGTCGAGAGGGAACCTCGGCGGGCAAGTATGCTCCTGACCCAAGTAGAAAGGCAATCACTCAATGCATCAGCCAGACTCTGCTTTGGAACATAGGATCACTAGGCCAAAGGAACCGGGCTTCTCCCGAAATCATAATATGCGCGATAGTAATCAAATCTAGCGATAAACTAACGATTTTTTTTTACGACAATCGCGCATCGTTAAGTGCAAAAGTTTACAATCATTCTTACTTGTGACGTGATGGGACGTCATAAGTCACACTTCCTTCATTTACCCCAACTATAACCTCATTCAAACCTCACGTCTATCAGTTCCCCACCCCCAAAGTGCCGGAAGATGACGACTCGTGTCACTATAACAGTTGAATAGAAAAATAAATCAGATCGCTTTCATGAAATTTGATGATAAATGGTCTGAGTACGCATACCAGAAGGATACAATTTGTTATTTATTGATCTTGAATGTCTTTCCCGTGTCACTCGCGGTCCAGGGCACTTGAATGCATTCATGGGTCTCATGAGGATATGGAAGGATCACGAAGGAAGGATGGGCACCGCGAAAAGGAATATTATTGTATTTTTCGAGCGTTTTCGCTTGGGTTGGGGTCGTATCCATGAGCTGCTCCTACGGCCTATGCGAACGAGGTTGGGTCTAAATATAAGAAATTGCTCGATCATATTTAGCGGTCGGTCTTGTGAGTTGGATCAGACAAAGCAGTCGTGAAATTTAAAAATTGTTCAAAGACCAAAAACGAAGCGATTCACTTGAATCTTATTTTTTTGTGCTGCTTTGCGATACTTATTGTCTTGTAAATTGGTTTTTATTTTTTAATATTTCGACATAGTTGATTTGAACACGCTATTGTCTATTCCTGTCATGGAAGCTAATATGAAAATATTGCTGTCAGATTCAATATTTTATGAGCTAATTTTTCGGACGGGATCACGAAAACGATTACGTCATTTGTTTCTTGGAATTGCACTTTCTGATATTGTAAAAATAGTGAATTTACTAAATTTTTTAAACATCAAATATTCAGCAGTGTTTGTGTGTGTGAGAGAGACGGTGAAAGTACGCTACGAATACTATTTATCCACTCTGCTAGGTTTAATTAAAAAATAATCGTTCTACCTGGCTAATTTAGCCTTGCATAACAATACGAGCGTACAAATTTTGTGAAGAAGTAAAACTTCGTTCATCAATTCCTGAAGTGAACTCGCAAACCAATTTTTATTTTACGGTAAACTACTGTATTATTTATTTCTGTGTTTTTGCTGCATTCTGCATTGAGGCGCGTCACAAAACTGCCGATTTAATTTTGGAAATTTGTTTGATTTGTTTCGCATTTCTGAACTCACTAGTATGAATAAAGATAAAATCATACCGCAGAATCACCTTAAAAAATTGTGTATAATAGAACTAAATTCAACTAACTGAATGTATAGTAGAACGGACTGATTGTGACTCGGCAGTCCCGGGTTCGATTCAAGGTGAGAGATCTCGATTACTCGATCCCGGGGTACTGGTGAAAATGTGCCCCTCACATAGTGCCAATATTGGTACCAAGAGAGGTAAAGAAAATCCTGTAGTGATACAGTGAATTTTTTAAAAAAATCTATAAATACAAAAGATATCAATGACGTCGGATAGTCTAGATAGTAAAGAACAGGGCAAACCCCCAGAACACGACTTGGAGAATGACGACGTCCGACCTGGCAAGACTCGGTCAAATACAAATAAATAAAGATTTGCGAAACCCGAGGACAAACGATTAAACTCGCCTAACAGCTTCTTACCCAATAAGTTTAAATAATTTTTTTTTGAATATATATTTTTATTGTCAAGTTTCTGGCCTGCAGTAGCGCTTTCGGGAGTTGCGCTCCTTCGTCAGTTGCATTTGAAGTTATATGAACATTTTTTGCGCCCCTTTTGATGAGATTTTAATGTTATTTTTAAAAGAAAACATCCAAATATTTTATAATATATAAATATAGTTGTTAGCTAAATAAAAATGAATGCTGACGAAATTTTGCCCACAAATAACGAATTCTCTAAACAATATTTATTAATGATTTTGTCTGATAATTTGTATAAAAATTCAAAGGGAACGTTATATTTTGTTTATATTAAACAAACACGGGTACAAAAAATTTAAAACACCTTTTATGGAAAATGAGTTTGCCGATGAAGTCAAATTCACATCAGTTGTTTACATAGATCTAGTCTCGATCCACACTCAACATACATGAATTACCGTATAATTTACATACATGCATGCACATATACATTAAATTTTTTTAAAAATTCATAATTAGGTTAAAACGGGTTCTTACCTGCCGATGTTCTGATGCGCCGTTCAAAATCTCTGCTCTGCGAATTCACATAAATATTTGCATAAAAATACAAATTATCGTAGACAAGTAACAAAGTCTTCGTATAATTAACTAAAATCGCTTGGCATGAATTTGAATTTTTTTTTAACGAAAAAAAAATTTAGGAACAGTCAATCGATGTACGGGGGCCGTGCGGTCGAACTAGTGTTGAACGCCGGTTCGTAAAGCATGTGCAAAGGATGTGTTGCGCGCGCGCCCGAGCCAAGGTGTAAAAATTAAGTACAGTTTTGTCATCGGGATTTAGTTGGCTGGACGCTGGGGAGCGCTGCAGTAGCGCCGCAACGATGACGTACATTTTTCTACGGTGGCGGTCCAGTGGCTGGTCGATCATCAATTATGATTTAGTGCGGTACGGCGCCGCGCATATGCGGCATGGGGGAAAAAAGTGGACAGTGAAAAAGGGGGAGCGATCGCAGCGACACCTTTAGGAACCACTCCGCGAATCGCCACCGTCACTAAAAGAATGCTGCGCGCATTAGGCTAATACAGAACCTGCGGAGACCTCATGTTCCCTTGAAGGGGGTACCGAATCTACAGAGACGGAATGGAGATGGATCATGATGGATTAGTTCATGTCTTGAAATATTTTTGGATGTATCACGAAGCCCTGAATTATTATTTGTCACAGTGGAATAATAATTTAAGCAAGCAACCAAGAAAATATTGACGAAACATGTACATGTACAGAGAAATCGTTCATAATCGTCATAACGATTTTACAGGGGGAAAAAATACGATTTATTTTATAGCGATGATACCAATCGCTAAAAAATTAATTAACAGTTCGGCGTGAGAATATTGTCGCGTGAATGACGAAAAACTTGTTCGTTTTTATACCTGCAATATCTTTGCTAATCCTCGGGTCTCGGGAGGATAAACGAGACACACATTGCCTACATATTATGCGTGTCGTGCCGTGTTGGAATATAAATGCTCTCGGTGTGAGATTTGTGTTATTCGTCGTGTATAACCCATGCCCAAGTAAGTATTACATGTAGATACTGTATGTGTCGGCATTCATTTAAATGTCATGACACATTGGGGAATCTTCCTGATTTATTCGTTTAAAGAAAAGATAAGCCCGACGCCTTTTGGCACAGAGGTGCATCGATATATCGATATTGTGCCTCACTGAAGATGTGCGCTTGATATGAAATGATATTTTTTTATACTTCACTAATGAAACTAAGAAACATCGAAGGTACCGGTGATTTAACATCTTAGCCTCAAGAAGTACAAGATTGTCTGTACCCCTCTTGGTGCCTCGGCAGTATTCGATGAGCACATTTTCACCAGTACCCCGGGATCGAATAATCCCGCGCCGGGAATCGAATCCGGGGCAGGTTACCGACTACAGGTTTTAAGGACAAAGACTGCAGTCAACCAGAAAGTTTTTTCAATATCTTATTTGTGTCTTTAAATATTTTTTTAAATGATTGACTTGATGAACTGGATTGTTTCTAGTTTAAGGATGACGACGAACTTAATCGAATAGCGCAGACTGTAAATGGTCTTGTGGGCGATGATCGAGGGTGTATTAACCCGATGTGGAGGCGTGGATTCTCCCTCAATAAAATCTCACTCCCTGTATGATCCAATACCTAGAGACTGCATAAACTCTCGATTTAGCAAATACGCAACCACAGCCGCTAACGATATAAAATAAAAAAAGATATTGTCCATAAAAATACCGACAGTGTTTAGCAAATCCAAACAATATAGAAAGTGTGTTAGCATAGTCCCTCTAGTATGCATGCCGGAAAATGAAAAAAATATACTGTACAGTGAATATGAAACACGCATAATTCCGTTTGCACTATGCGCAACAAATTATGCCTCCATTTCCGCCATATTGTGTGCGCGGAGTCATATACTTGTATATAGCGGATGAGAGAGACCATAATGGCATGTTTACAAGTTGGTCTGAATGTGTGCATACAGGTACGAATACGTGATGAAATTTATGTCGTATATATTTTTCTCGCCCAGTTTACACTTTGTAGGAACCGGACAAATGATGGTGAATAGGTCGATAAATGAGGGGGATTATCGATTTGGTGACAGGCCGGGCAAGCTGCTTTACGTCTTCCTGAGGAACCATGTGTACCCCGAGGACGCGCGTCGAGGACGAGAGTAACACGGGAACCGGAAACGCTAGCGATATGTCTCGCAGATTCTGAATAGGAAGAATACTGCAAAGGAATTTACGAATTTTCCAAATGCAGTAGCTGTTTTTTAGGGCGCGCTTGAAAGGCTACTGATGATGTGGCAGTAACTCGCGTCTCTCTAACCTTTGGAAGGTCAAATATAACTTTTCATCGGATCAATGGAGTTGTGTTTTCATTCCTGGTATTTGTTTTTTTTAAAACGTTGGTCGTCATTAAAGATGAAAAACAGAATCGTTAGAAACGTCATTCTGCGGATCCGTTTTTCTTAATCCGTGTTTTTTTAATCGAAAACATGAACTTCGGGACAGACCGAACGAAAGAGACGAACACGAGCGCCGGACTCGTCTGTTTATAATAATATTTTACTATCATTCGCAATTACCAGTTACCAGTTCAATTAAAATTAATAGTAAAATATTATAATAAACAGACGAGTCCGCCACTCGTGTTCGTCTCTTTCGTTCGGTCTGTCCCGAAGTTCATGTTCTCGAATAATAATAAGCCAAATAATTCCAAAAACCTTAAGCAGAAGGAATATTGCCATGCTTTGAGAGTGAGTGAAACTGCAAAAAGAAAGAAATCAAAAGAAATATATTTGTTGTTAACAACTAAAAAATTATACTTATTTCAGTATAGCCAAAAGTAAGTTATATTCAATAAAATACTGAAGAAATAAAATAAATGCTTTTCAAAATTTTCGAATTTTAATTCTGTATTTCATATAATAGGGAGATTCGATTCGTTTGCTATCTGAAGTCTAAATATTAGTTATTGATTAAGTAGGTGCAATTTGCAGCCCATCCAAAAATCAGCATATCATTCCTTCTCATCCACCCGTTGCTGGATTCAGCCCAGCTCAAACCACAGATTCCTACGTATCCATAATGAAAAAGCTATTATGACTCCACTAAAAAAAATGTCTAGTATCAATTTCGTTTTGCATGTGTGGTGGCAACTGATCGTCTACTACATTTTCAGATTGCTTTGACTTGCAAGGTGCTTCTATTGGATAGAATCTCAAGTTTTATGGTACGTCTTCGTGGGTAAGCTCAATAATCCAGACAAAATTGTTGTTAGGAACCGAATCATGTGCTTAAACAATGTGTGAGCTAAAACATACTCTGCAAATTCCAGGTAATCTCGGATACATATTTTTCTCAAAATATATTATGCCAATATTTTAATGAAGTGGAAGTACTAAAAATGATGGACTTTTCGCATTGTGATATTATGAAATGAAATTTTGAATCGGAATTTCGTTTCCACCTTTATATTTATAATTTTATTAAAGAACATTAAAAGACAAATAGGTTTGCTATTCGAAATCGTTAGAATGCTGGAGAATGTGAAATGCATGACGCATTAAGCTATAGATCTACACATAAGAAGATCGGCTCCTAAGGATCCGATTGAATAGCATTGCAGGAAACTACAGCAAGAGATGTATTTTATGGGGCCCACTACAATTCACTGTAATACTATCCAACGCGACCAAAGAAGATTGGCTTCTTAGATCTTCTTTGCCGTAAATCATGCGTTACTGAATAGGTTCATGAATATCTAATCCAAAGCAGAATTTATTCTTATTTTATGGTCGTTATCGACCTTTGAAATCCTAGTCTTTGTTATAAACCTCAGCACACTCCCTAATTGTTTGAATTGATTGTAAACAAAGTATATTCATTAATAATGGTTGATTGGCCTTAGGCATTCTGCAGGTACATTGAATTCACAGCACTGTATTCTTTTAAACATTAATTCAGTACACTATGAGTCATAAAAAAGAGCATCCCTATAGAAGAATATCACAACTTCGTGAAACATGCTTAGATTTAAATTAAATTTGGTACTTATATCGTGTAGGAACAAAAATGAATTATAAAATGTGCTCAAAATGTTCTCCGGT
>JAQGBY010002675.1:0-21928 GCA_034698785.1 Mycogona germanica | reverse complement strand
TTTTGTAAAGCTATTTTTATTATGTTTTATTGAAAATATATATCTGAAAAGGGGACGCTAGCGAGTTATGATGGTGTTCTTACGGTATGTTCAATTTTATGCGATTTCATTGAGCCGTTCTGAAATTTTGCTCCGAACACCAAAATTCAATTCTTTGTTTTATAATATAGGATACGTATGTTGGATACTCAAGTTAAAATAACACTCTGGAAGTAACTGCGTAATTAAACATATATTATTCAATATTTCAAACTTAAGTTGCACATACATACACATAACGGGTGAAACTCCTTAACAAACATTTATTTTGAAAAATTTCGAACTGAAACATTTCTTATTTCTCACTGTGAGCCAACAAACACCACATCAAAATTTAAACTATCAGGAATTTGGTTTTTCTATATATGCGTCGCCCTAAGTTTGTGCAATAACAATTAACTTTTTCCATTATGTCATAGGTTTTTAAAAAATATATTTTAATTACTTTTCGAGTATTCCGTCGTTTATGGGCAAATGTGCAACCAAGAAAATCGAAATATCGAATGACAAATACTTGTCAGGTGATTAGTTCAAAATATCCAACTTAACGAGCCGAAAGCGTCACCAGCTTCAACTGCTAGAACCGCCAAATTTCTCATACATTTCACAGCCAGCTTCAATGGAAACCACCAATTGTACGCCAGCATACATAACCTTTTGAAGGTTACAAACAGACATTGTCATCGTGCGATACTTGCTCACAGTCAGCGTTCAAATACAACGCAAAACAATTTTGTTTTTGCACAGAGGTCGCACCATTTGGAAATTTATGATTGCACGCCAGGACGCCAGCAATGACCTTGCCACAAGGTGGCGAACCTCCACCCACTACTATGTCTCTCCTATGTAGAGAATGTCACTTCAAAAAAAGAAAAACAAAATAGGTGTCGGTCTAAGTCGTTGTAGCGCATGACGGGAATGGTGAATAACCATTTCACAACTACATGTAGTCAAAATCCGGTGTTTTTCTTGACAGATATTTTTATGAACGGATGCATTTTACATGCAAAACATGGGAGGAAATGGGACCTTCACTTCGCGAACGGCACGCATTCACAAAATAACTCCAGCGTGCTTGAGAGTTTGAGTGGAATTGTTGGATTAATCAAGATCGCACTGCTTAGTATCTTGGAATACAGATAACTCGAACTGAAAGTAAATGAGACCCACAAAATCTTCCTGAATTGCTCCAGCTCATTCTCTGTTACAATATAGGAACCCCATCGATAACGAAAGACTCGCGTATCATAGTAGTAAGCGTGAGCGCTTACTGTGTGCTACGGGTTCAATTCCCGACAGAGACTGCCGAAATTTTTCGGGTGAGAAAAATTCAAACTTACGCCTTTTCTCGGAATGTTAACGTGGTGGGACCAGATCCTATACTACAGAGTATATCGGTTACACATTAAAGTATGCCAAGACTAGGCAAATTTGCCTGGTCGCCCCCGGGGGGGGGGGTGTTTCTGGGGAAACACTGGGAGACTTCCTTAAAAAATACATCTTAAGAACCAAGTTGCTTTTTTAAAATACGGGAAATTACATGTATGTGCCCATTCGGGGCTTTATCAACACTATTCGCCCGCGCCAGGAATCAAACCTTGGGTCTGTCGCGATTTAAGTCGGACCAACATAAGGTGCGACGGTTCCAGGTTTCTATATTTCTTTACCAGACTCCACCAACGACGAGTCAAACAAAACTTAAAGCACAAGAACGCAACCCTACAACAGCCAGACGAGGGCATAAATTCATTAATATTTCGAGTAATTTTATATTTTTTTTCTAGTCACATTTCACTTAGCAGACAAAAGAAGTACGCGGACAAGCGACTCGCTTGTTAAAAATAAATTACGAGCCTGGCAATTCCCTTGAATGTAATTGAGCCTGGCAGTCCGCTCCAACGCTCGTACCAGGCTCCAATAGAGAAGAGACATTTTCTGGAGAGTTTCTGCATTTCTGTACTACAACTGAGAAAAGCCAAGACAAGGTCTCCTAAAAAAAAACCACGCGCTCAAACGGCTGACTGACGTCTCGAACGTTCCATAGACCACAGCAGACTTACAGGCGATCTAGTCTATTATAATTTCAATTAAGAGTTAAATTGCCACCTCCTCCTCCCGCCCCACACTTATCCAACCAACCAACCAGTTTTAAAATTATTTCAATTATCGGGGCGACCTCTCGTTTATTCGATCATCGCAACAATTGCATTTTTAAAAACACCAATAGATAACGAAACTAGTATTGCCCAAAAAGTCAATGAATTGACAGCAAGGTGATTAAGCGTTCCCCCCTCCCACATGCAATATTAAAAGCTAAAAAAAATCAGAAAAGTGATCTTCGCAATGAGATAATCGCCACATAACCATATCAAAATTTTGAAATGCATTCGAGACTAAAGTGGTGATCCTACATAGGAAAACAAAACTAATGCACAACACATTTATTGGCAAACGTGATCCAAAATTGATGAACATCAGAAAAATCCGCTTATCAGCGCGCTCATTCAGTGGAAGTCAACAAACGATAATATATAGCGGTATGTTCAAATACTAAGTGTGTATAGAAGTAATATATTGAACACCAGGAATAAATGCATTATAGCTACACCATTCGACTGTTAATTTACCATGGGAGTTGGACTCGATTGATTGAGACATTCCTGTGGCACCTAATGGAACCTCGGGGTGCAGATTGGCATTTCATGAGCGCAGCGAAATCAGTTGGTCTACGTCACGCTTGTTGGGCCGCTCTCATTTGCACTCCCATTGACCTATTATTGTGAGCAGCTGGCGAAATCATTAATTCGAGATCGTTCCCATGGCGAAACAGTTCCAGTGTCTAAACGATTAGGGCAGTGACCGAAAACCAGACATGCCGATCTATTCGAAAGTTCCCCAACAACATTTTGAAAATTATATCCCCATGAACCCGATGTCCAGAACAACTAATCGATACGGGCGTCATCGAACGTCAACGACTCCTTTAATCATGGAATATAGTTGGCGCTGTTGTCATGTCACTGATGATCAATTATTGTCTGGTAAATCACATTTTCCGATAAGTCTTAAACGATGTTTACATTGCGAAACAGTTTACGAACAACAATTGAAACTTATACTGTACTTCTTTGATTCTCGCAAAAGCGACTGTTCAGACAGAACCTTAAAATGGATTATTCCAGATTCAAGCATTAAACGACACATTTTTCACAGATGCACCTAATTTGGCTATCGTCATGCATTCAAAACTCAATCCTATCACGTCTGATTTTTTATGCTGGAGTGATAAACAATAACACTATCCATTAGGATATTAACTTTTACGTGGGCATGACCAACTACAGCACATGCCTCGCAATTCAGTCGCTTCACGTACAGTACTTTTATACACATTACAAATGTGTTTTCCCTTAACACATCGTTTTATCGGTGCCAATTTTCGAGCTTACCAAGAATTCCAAAGACTCCGAGGTAGACTACTGCTGCCAAGCAATAGGGGCCGAGCAGCCAGCAAGCGTGCCCGAAAATCATCATCGCTCGGTGTATTTGTTTCGAGGTAGAGGGGGTGGGACAGTTTTGACAGGAGGGATGAGAATATGAACCAAATAGCACGCAAAACGCACACTGAGACGATATTAACAGGGTGTGATCTGACAGTTCATAAGTTTGAAATCAAAAACTGAAAAATCTCCTTACAGATTAAAAAATAATACATGCAACATCATTTCCAGTACAAATATTAGTAAATACTTTTAAAAAGCCGGAGCAAAATTACTCTCCTATAATAATAAAGACTAAAACCTCAATTAGCCACAACACTTAACAAAATTGCAAATGTTTACGCAGTATATATATTATTCTAAAAACAGTGGCGCTTTAATTTGCCCTTACGCGCGCGTTTATACACAAGCTATTCTTAGGGCTCCGAATTTCAAATTCAAAACATAAGACGAGGAACCCAGTGCAGAAAGTGAAAATGTAAAAAGAGTCCTACCAAAGTCACACTGAATAAACAAAGACAGACGAGACCTAGGAAGCACAACACATTTTTTAAAAAAACAACAGGTTAGCAACAGCGATCAATGACATTCGACTACAGCAACTTTTTAAAAAAAAGTGTAGCATGCAAATTAAAATTTTCGACAGCGTGCACACAAAAAACTACAAGAGTTTGACAAAAACTCGACTCACATTTGGATAACAGAACACACCGTGGATATGATTCTAGTCGGCAAGTTTGGGTTCACGCACTACACACGCAAGAACACAAAAAAGACTAGAAAATCGAAGGGAGGAAACAAATAAAATGCATCCATGGAGTCGTTCACACGTAGGGCGTTGTTCCAGGGGAATTTCGAGCTCGTGGAGGCCTCCTTCTCGCAAATCCCCCCACACAATTCGAATTGCCAGCACACGACGGAATTTCAGAATTTGAGCGCACGGAGCCGATCGAAGGACGGGCCCAGCTTCTTCGGTGACCGTGAACCGAATTATTATCGGTCAGTGTGACGAGACCGGAAAGCGGAAGTGATAATAATCGAATACAGCGCCGGGCGGGAATACCAACAAATACCAGCTGACACCTTAAACGTAAATACAATATCAATAAAGGGTTGGCGAACTCATGGCCGGCGCTGCGGGCTAGAGTGTTGGAGAGTGGCGGCTCGTCAGTTATGATAGCGAGTTCAAGTTCACAAAAATATATGAACACAATGAACAAATACAAAATCAATAAAGGGTTGACTATGACAAAACTATTACAGTGTGTGTTTTGACATGCAATCAATTTTTACAAATTACTTGGAAATCTATTTTATTAGTAGTAGTGCATGCATTTTCAATAAAAAGCCCTCTTTTTGGTAAAACAAATTTCAAAAATTGTTTCAGGTTATTCCTCGCACAGTGGCTGTAGTGCAGCAGGGGAAAATATTTAAAAAAAAACCTCACAGATCATCGTATAGGCCCCATCCGGGGCTGCTTGTGGGTATATATTGTAATTATATATATTGTAATTGTATATTGATTAATGCATTACATTAATCGCATTAATTAAACCTATAATGATTAATAGCATGGACGAGACAAGTAATGGTAATACTGCTTCTCAGTATCAGACAGGTCACCTGGGGCATTACATCAACAATACCACTTCCGGAAACACGACTAAAGTTCAAGGTCAAATAAACCTTTTAGACGACTAAAAACTGTCATTTTTGCAACTCGGGTGCGCCATATTAGGCAACAGGAATCAAACTTCCTATTCTTAACATCTTCAATAGAAATCTCTAATTACACACACTTTGACTTTTAATTTTCTTGTAGATAAGACAATCTGATTTCGCTCAATTCGATCTGCATTGCCAAACACGATTCAGTTCCAACATCTAATACAGTATCGTGGGTTTTTGAAATTATATATCTCAGCTTTGCTTATACCATAGCTACAGATAAACTGCTTTTCATTAAAAACACATCGTTCGAATTAAAAATCTAACAGTGCCTAGCACGGCTCCTACGGCTTGGGCACCGTTCAACCATTCCTTCTACAGTATATTTCAAGAAAGCAATTTTCAAGCACGCTGGAATAAGAAAACCACACGGAGATGTGGTTGCGTTCTAGGGACGCCTGTAGAAAATTGAATTTGGATGAGCATGATATTTTCTGGATTTACGGGTCTAAAATGCAATTAAATTGACCGCATCTAATTCAAGAATTTCTTGTACCAGGGGAATCACAAACATCTGTCTATACAATACTCCTCTCCATTCTCGACCGCGCACAAGGCACGTCCCTGATTGATTGACTCGCATTGAAAACGATTGTGTATCGTGCTGCGTATTCAGTAGGCCCAAAGTCAAGGTCAGTCGGACCAGGACCGAGGCTAAAACGACATACTTCTATTAACAGTGTCGGGTATCAGTTAATGATTCGGCAATTTCCTTCCGCTAGAATAGATTCAAAACACAAACCATTTATCACAGCAAAATAATTTAAATATGCAATATACTGGTAGCTTATGACGACTGCACACGGTACACTATTTAACGCACATAAATACATTTCAGAAATGCACTTTATCCAGTTTCAACCAAATCTTTACTTTGAATCCGGATTTTTTAATTGTTTCAAAAGGCGGGTGGGTCTGCAGACAAAAGACCTATGAAGAAAGGTGGTCGCGGGCCGCAAGAAAGTGACATTTTGCGAATGCGGAGCAGCAGTTAACGATTAAGAAAAGCGCTTTAAAACACAGAGAATTCCAATGATTTCGTGACCTTTCCAATTGTTTCTAACAATTTACTGAATTTTGCCGCAATAGTCGCACAAGATAATCCAAAAAACTAAATGTTTTAAAAATTCCAATCAACTGTAGTCAACCAACCGCACTACAGGTGTTTTATAATGAAGAGATACTGAATCACCATTTCCGATAGTTTTATGTTGGATCGTACGACTTCACATATATCATTGATGCAAAACAGGAATAAAAGAGGACCCAAAACAATGCCCTGTGGCACTCTTGAGGTCACATCAACCCATTCAGAGTGAACACCTGAAACAACAACTTGTTTTCTATTACTTAAAAATGCTGCTATCCAGTCTAAAACTTCATTACTAATACCATAACAATTCACTTTAGCCAATGATCGTTGACCGAGCTCGGCAAGAGAAATTGGCCTGCAGTTATTTTTTTTAATCAATTATTTTTCCTGGCCGAGCTTTTTTGTACCCCTCGTCTGTACGATTGGTCTGTACCACTCCTGGTACTTAGGCACTATGTAAGGGGCACATTTTCACCAGTACCCTGGGATCAAATAATTGAGAACCCGCGCCGGGAATCGAAACCGGGACCGCCGAACCACAGTCCGTCGTGCGCTACGACGAGTCTTACAAGACGAGACGAGTTCGCGACACAAAACGTGACTCATGCGACAATCATTCCATTTGACAGAGGTATATCAACTCCTTGGGTGATTAAAAACTAACAGTTACGGCTCCCACTCTCACGACATAAATTATTTATTATCGCATTGGTAGTTAACGACAACAAATACTTGTCTGACTGTCCCAGTCAGCCGGAATCTCCACCATAGTAACAGCTCGTCGGCCAAATGATGCTCCCAAATCGGCTCAACGGCGAACGTATCGATTCTTGATTGATTACATGTACAGTTATCGGAACAACGTTGAATTTTTGGCTACGCCACCATAACAAACAATCACTCATTGCATGTGCTTGTAGGCGACGCCATAAACGTTAGCGCACCGATGCGACGCACGCTCAAGGGAAAGGTATGATGATTTGAGACATAACTGAGAGTAATGATGAATTGAGACCTGGAAGTTAATGAGATTAAAAATGGTATCCTAATTTTCCCATTCCTTCCAGACTAACCTTAAAATGAAAGGCTCAACGGATGGTTTTGGTGCCACCGTGCGACCTTTAGTCCATGAACACTTAAGTTTGAGATCGGATTTTAAAGATCGTAAATCCAGTCCAATCTAGGATTTGGTCATGGGACAAAATACTGATCCTCGGTTTCTAATATATGAAACTCAAAAATATGAATATTGTTTGTAAAAGGGTACCAAATTTTAATTTTTTTGACTTTTTCTGGCATTAAAAATTGCCAACCAACCAAAGTATTGAATATTAGGATACATCTATATATCACTGTTGCGACAGACTGTACAACAACGAGAAAATGAAATTGCGTGCGAGCACACAATATGAATTAGTGGAAATCCGTGTTGTGGACCCAACGGTCCGCCAACTTACACAAACAAAACATCAAGTACCCATTATCTTGCTTATGTCATTAGCTTAACGCATATGGTCCATTATATCTGTTGGGAACAGCCGAAATTGAAGGCATCACGGAAAGATTATAATTGGCAATACAGCAAAAAAAATCGGCATTCGAATGCTGACATATGTAAATTTTCACTTTACGCCACGAGTAGCTTCACGATAACCGATATTCCTGTTTAAAACTTTCAAGTCAAGCATAAGTGAACGAGCACGACGAGCTGGCGTGGCTTTATAAATAAAAATAATAATAAACTGAATTTTGTGAAAAGAAAGTTTTATAGCAATAAGGCATATGAATAAAGTGATTCATATGTGATGTCTTTTCAAAGTAAAAGTTAGACAGCACTACGAATTACGGATACCTATCCGTGCCTTCTAGTCGATTCTAGGGAATCTGTGATTCTTGATATTTGTGAGACGACGTTTTTTTGACGACGACGTTTTTTTGGACCATCGCCCATCAAGCGCTCGCAGCGGCGAATGAGAATTATGGTCACTTAATCGATTGATAACATAATCGTGCTATTCTTGCTTTGGCTGTGAAGCCTTTACAATCTGCGCAAATTAATTGGAAAACTGTGCGTAACGTTACGTCGTTCCACAATCTCTACTGGCATCTTTATTTACAGTAGAAAAGATAAAAACGTTCTTCTGGCAAAAGATATTTGGCGGAGACGTCACATACACAATATAACATAGTTAAAGAGACGATTGGCGCATTAGAACGGAGGACCAATCTTGTTTACCTGTATATGTATTGATGTTGGCCAATCGTATGACGTCATTCGGACGATATGACGTGATATATTGCATAACTGACGTCATTGTTTCTCACAATATTCAAAATTTTAATGCGAGGAGTACAATCCACAAAACGAAACCGTTGTGTGAAGTATACAAGTGTGTTTTAACAGGCCAGTGTTTACGTGTCTAATCCAGTGTTCTGTCCAATCAAATAACACTAAATAATCTGCTGTACCTCAACCACGCATACAATGAGACAAAGAGGGTGACGGGGCTGCATGCATAAACAAAGGTTACAAGCAATAAAGAATATAATAATGACAATATGAATTGATCACCAAAGATCTTTTGACTCCCACTCGTTTGCCCACTGCTGACCGAAAACTTGCCACCCTCGAAGGGCGGTTGCAAAGAACTAGTTGCCAACGAAAGAACGTCCGGCGTGATAGAGAATTGAGATTGGGGCATTTTATTTACCTGCTGTCGGAACTGCGCTAAGGAGCGAGAGAGTCGCCTGACGCCAACTCACCAACGGTCAAACAACATAGGAATAAAATACTATTTATTCAAAAGATATTTCGCACAGAAGAGACCTCACAATGGCTTCACACAGACACTAAGATGCACGAACAAGTGGGGTGAGAAAATAACCATGTTAAATGTTGGCACTAATACTGAGCAAATACAAAAGAGAATAGGGGTTAAGGGTAAATAGTGCGTGAGACGTCTATTTGAAAACTAGCGCAAGAGCACCATCCTCCTAAGACATGCGGTCTAACCCAATAACTGTACGCAATCAATTTCCCTAATTTTGTAGTTCCGCCAAACACAGACATTTCCATCATGCCCAAAACATTTTGCTTAGTCAAAACATATTTGGCTGACGTCGTGGAACCTGTTAACGGGTTCGAACCATTGAATATCCTACTGCTATTACTGCAGAATTTCCTGCGCGGTTGAATGATCCTTCTTAAATGACAACTACTGCATGATATTAATTATTACTTCCCAATTATACTTTTTGCATCTCAAAACCACATTTCAAATTCATACACAGAATTCGAGGTCGAACCCACAACGCTCAAATTATGCAAAACCGTAAATCAATATTGTTGCGACCATACATATATGTGGGGTCAGGAGATGTGGCAGAGGACGTGTGACCAGGGGAGGCTAACCAAAACACTGACAAAGTCGAGTGAACGAACTAATTCTGAAATAAACCATCTGGCCTACCCTCATGTCATTGGAGGTCATTTGCATATTGCAACTTGCAAATGCTGTTCGATCGGTCTTGCCTTGCACGTTTCGGTTGACCTGCATACACAGCACGCGGGTGGGCAGGCTAGCGCCCTCCCAAACGTGTTCAATGTACCTGCATGTCTGCCAAACACATGGGGTCGGTACGCAATTCAGATGTGACCGAAATATCCTATGACCACTATGGTAGACAGTTATTGATGCCCTCTGGAGGCTTACCAGACAATCCATCAGTTGTATCGATCTTCAGCTGATCGATGATCCCAGAGATGGTTCGAGCCCGTAATTATTCAGCCATCAACCTTCGCCAGCAATACACACAGATTTGAAAAATATCAGCCAATACATAACAATTGGCGATCGATTGATGTAACATTTAAAATAATTAATATAAGTACCTTTTATGTACTGTACCCTGTACGCATTGTTCCTTAAGTTACTGAACCGATACGTGTGGTTCACGTTAATACAGACATATAGCTCCATCAGCAGCTCTTTTCACGTACATTAAGTACGTAACGTCACGAGCTTGGAGGAGGATAATTCATTCAATAATTAAACGATCAAGGAAGAAAGCAAGCAGCATGTTCTAACAAACAATTTTGTGTGTGCAGGTGGTCAGTGGCAGCGTTGGTGTTAACCGTGAGCATCACTGTATAAGGTCCCCTGACTTATCTTTGAGGATGGCTGATGGCTGCACCCTGGGCACGTTATTACTTTTTTCAATAGCTAAGGGCTTACCAGCGGTTCCACCCTACCAGCGATCCGCCGATCGACTAAGGAGTCGATAGTCAAAATGGATACCTGCTAAATAATATTGAACATAGACAGGAATGCGGTCAAGGAAATAAACGGAGTCAGCTATTTTTCTTGGTTGGTCACCTTTAAGCCTTCGATCAGTGGACTTGAGGTGGCTGGCCATGGACGAAAAGCAGGTTCAAACGATATCTACTTTTCTTTACATGCATTCACCACACCTCAGAAATCACGTCAAATTTGTAACATTACCTCGTCTATTGGGCAACCATTTCGACTGAATCGACTGGAAGCGATATAAAAAGTGAACGGTCAAGATGGCGGGTAGTGTGCCATCGGGTGGTAACATTGCATGCACACCTGCATGTACAGATCTCCGCATAACGACTGTGCAGTACGTGAACAACCCGAAATCGAAATAATTCCGCAAAGTCATTAAATAATAACTTGTCCCGCACTCTCGCAATGACGTGTTCTTCCAAGGACTTGGAAGTCAAATTTGACCCTTGTCATTTTAAATACCCATTCCCCCTGTTATGTTTAACCATTAGACGGGGGATTCCTGGGTTTTCCCCCATATCCACCCTAGCCTACGTTCGAAGACCACTCAAGTTTGCATCGCAGTTATGGGTCGCAGCTGTCACACCAGACCTCAGCCGACAAAGACGAACACTCACGGCCGCGCGTACATACATTTTCACCAAACCAGCTCCTTAGAAACTCACCAGAAGCCTCGTTTAGAAAGAAAAACTGTGACAGAAAGATCACTCCATTTCTTACCTTCAGTCAGGGTGACGGTGTTGGGCGATGAATACTGATGGTGTGGCGAGTTCACAGGTCCCACGGCGCCGCAAGACACGCACAATAATCCCAGAACAACCAGGAACAACAAGTTTGGTGGCCCTGCTGCTGGCCTAGGCCTAGTCCGTCGACGAGTCATATTTGAGACGAGTGACGCGTACATTTAAAAAAAAAACAATTTAAAAAATGTAATTCCAAGCCAGGATCAGACGTCCTGGCATCCAGGGAACACTATTCTTGTCAAACGTAGCTGGTACGTTCGGTAAAAAGTGGGGAGACAGTCTACGAAACAAAAACTCCTTCTGTCGAGACCATCACACACCGGAAACAAGACCCACAGAAAACTTGTCGCCGCCCGCCGACACAGGAAAGCGAATCCGGGATTTCCAGAATTTCGCAAAGGGGTTGCTCAGCGAATCACCGATCACGTCAATCTTCTTATCGGAGCGTTGGCTAACATTGCGGGGGTGCACAACAGATGAGGCTTCTCCGTAATTACTCGGTTTATACCCTCGATTACAATTACAATTAATTTTGGTTGATTAAAACAATATTATGGTTTCAACGAAAAAACTGTCCGACCGAGGCTAGTTGTGGCAAGAATTTGAGTCTACAAACAAATAGCGATATCCAAATAGTGCCATAAAACCAACCAACTGCTCGAGCCGAACTTGAAATCAAGATTGCGTGGCGTGGGCATGCGCAGTTTCACGAGAATGCTCGTTTTTAAAAATAGCAAGAAAAACAGACACGGAGCCAAGAGCGCCTTTAATGGGAGCGCTATTGTAGCACGGCATCACCATTCGCGCCCCTTTTGGAATTTTGCTGAACTACTAATCTATACCGCGCGAAATTTGAAGTAAATGCAATGCAATACTCTGTTAAATTCCGCAATCGCTTCGAACACAACGACGTGCTATGTAGTAGTTTTTCGCAGTTCGAATATCTAGAATAGTTAAATTTTGCTGGAAATACAACTCATCCATCTAGTTATTATGTCCTATAGAGTCCACAATGAGATTTTATTTATTATTATTTCACAATGAGTTATCGAAACATCCAACTCAAATAACAATCACTAAACATTCCACTATATTGTTAACGTATCTCTATACATGTAATACAATTTCTAGTGATCATGTCATAATTGAAGTTTCGATAAATAAGTATTTTTGAAAAACTTGTCGTCGACCATTGATTGCCTCCTTCAATCTCCTGCTTCTGTGAATATTCATGAATGTTGAAGCCTCCAAATTGCCAGTATTTCAACTTGTTCTGCTGTTCTAGTGATAGGGTCTGGCCTCTATGAGTGATATGACGAGCCGCCGCCACTGGACAACGGAAACATCTCTTTTGTTGCACGTGCGAGCACGGAATATCTGATCCGAATTGAAATAGAATAAACAATTAATTTGGCAGGGCGCTATGACTCCGACGTAAGAATGTCCCGTCCATTTGCTGGCGCACCCCCACGTGACACTCTGTCTTATTAAAACGTGGTGCGATTTTTAAATATATATATATATTCTTTCTCGATGCCGGGGTTTCAAAATTCTGCTCGAACAACATTTCTACAACTAATTTCGGAACCGCCAAAAATAAATTAAATCAGTCGTCACAAAATTCACAAATGGTAAGGTATTCGATTTTTATAGAAAACGAACGATAACGAGAATTATAATTTTAAATCATGCATGATCACTTGATCTTGCAGAAATCATACGATAAGTAATAGGCCTACCGAAACGAGAAGATTTTTTAAAAAGGAACTCGAACATGTGCAGATGTCATGTTAGTGGCGGGGGAGGGACTGCTGGTAGGACTACTGGCAGAACAGAACCAGTAGCTTAAATGCCTTGATAAATTGGCAAATTGGCTAAAAATAACTTGATAAAATTTATGAAATTCCGGTTTTTCAATTTCCAGTCGAACCATGCCGGCCTTCTCGGCGGAGGACCGCCTCCTCCTCCTCCACCACCACCACCTCCACCACAAAAGGTGGCCGTGGCACCCGTCGTGTCGGAAAGACTGATCTTGCCAGTGAAAGGTCCAGCGCAGCAGATTCATTTCAAGCCGGTACGAGGCAGTGTTGCAATAAGGCACCGCAATATGGAACAATTCAATTTGTGATTACGTATGCTGGCAGCTGTTCTGATGTTAATTGTGGGTAAAAATGTCTGTCTAAATCACTCGTTTTATTCGTCTGTCTATAGGTGGCCCGCTCAGTCGTTGGCCACAAACCAACCTTCTGGGACACTTTAAAGGAAACCGAAGTTGTCGACAAAACTCAAATGCAGGCCGTAGTCGACGCTTACGATGTTTTATTTGGTGTCAAGCTTGCCGCCCCAAAGGTCAACGCTGTTGTTGATTTATCGAAGAGGGGAGACCAACGAAAAAATCTGTTTACTGGTTACTACAAGGATATGACTCTAATACCTCTGGGTAATCTGCATTTTAATATTGAAAGAAATCGGTATGGGAACACTTTTCCTGGGGCTCATTTTATATCTGATTTTTATATAGATCTGTTCGGATTTTAGGATATCGCATGGATCCAGTTTTGTCGTCTTAATTTCGATTTGGAGAATAGGACACATTAGGTTGAAATGCATGAAATCTGACGAAGATGATTTTTGATTTTTTAACAAAATGGTTACGAGAAATATATACGCACGCACATAAAAGAAAATGTTTTTGACTTTGAACGGTCAAATGAGAGACGACATAATATTGCCGCGCAATTTATTTGGATTGACGCTTAATTGTCTATGCGTCCATCCACGTGCGTAGGTCTCATCGAGTCTCTTGATATATTACCTTTTGACACGCTATATTATTTCAATGGAGATTTTGTAGCGCGGCGACAGTATAATCAAGTTATACATGACATATAGCCAGTTTCTGACCACCAATGACGCGCTATAGAATAGACAGTTTTCATATAATCAACAGATTAATCCTACCTACATATGTTTTTATACAGACACATTTTTCTCGAGAGGCTCGGGTATGACTCCCGACCGTATGAGGAATATGGCGATGGATGCCGAGAGCGGCGATATAAAGACACGCAATTTTGGCGATGTGCTGAAAATAATAGCCGAAATGAACGAAAATGTTCAATTTCGAAAAACTTTCCCGGATGCACTAACCGACTACGACAACTACCAAACTACAAGCCAGGTCATGCTGCGACTATCCGACGTGCCACAATTAAAAATGCGATCAAAATGGATAAGTATTGCGGCCAATATCGACAATTACATTTCGGATTTACAGGAGGTAACTTCCAGAAACTATTTTCACAAAAGGTGGAAGTATAAGAAGACTGTCAAAAGTAACAAGTATAAGTATCAATCTTGAAAACCAAGTTTGGATTATTTCCCTTGCGTTTAGGGCGTGAAAGAATCCAAGGCTACCATTCAAAGTTTGCTGACCAACAAGAAATTTCATAAACTCCTGACTGTGATACTGGTGTTGGGCAATTCTGTGAACGCCATACATAAAAAACCGCCCGTCGAAGGATTCCTGATAAATGATATTCCCATGGCAAGTTAATCGTTACCAATTATATACTGGTTATTACGTTAAAAATGCAAAATGTCCGACATGGCTGTCATCTTCGTGAGGCAAACTACGAGTATATATCATAGGCCAAATGTCACATTTGACAAGCGATCTGGAGGTTGGCTGCACCCCGTTTTTCATTTGTCCAGCGCTGCTCTGACAGCGCAATTTCCTAAAAATAACAATTTCGGAAAAGCCCTTGATGTGCATCGGGATACCTCAAGTATCCCGGGATCGAAATTTTCGAGAGCCCGCGCCGGGAATCGAACTAAGCTTTAACATTAATATTTCCAGATGCTGGAATACACATCTAACCGTAATAAACTATATAGCAAATACGACTTCATGGCAGAGTCCATTTTAAAAATAATGACCGACATGACAGTTTGGGAAGACTTCGAGCACCTTCTAGGGACAACCAAATTGAGTAAGTGCTTCAATGGACCGTGAAAATGGTCACCGACTCAGATTGCACAATATTAACCGCATACCGCCACATGGAGAGAATGGATATTTAAATAACACGAAAGAAAAATGTAAAGCCCATTGAAACCGATACGAGACATTTGATTTATTTGCATTCTTATTTTCCCGCTAACTCACATTCATGATACTGGTCAAACGGATGTACAACATGAGATAAAGGGCGAAACGCCTTGAAACAAATATGATCATGACAAAAATTTCACGGGTTAATCGCAAAAGAGAAATGAAAAAATTAAACCGTAACAAATGGCACATAACATATACAGATTACTTATGCAATTTTAGTCTTGTGAGGTCATATTCAACTTGTTTAGAATGTTCGCAAAATAACAACACTTGTAATTTCTCATTTTAGCCAATGTGGCGGCTAAAAAAGGTGAACTAAAACTTGCCCTCGGCCTCATCAACCAGTTTGTTGATTACGCCTGTCTGCTTCTGTCCATAACAAGAGGAACCATGGAAAAGGATTTTGACGCCATCAAGGAGAAGTTTGATACAAACAACGAATTCCGAAAGGCGAACGGTCTATTCATAAAGAATATCTTGGTAATTTATTTTATAAGCACTGTGTCACAAATCTGGAAGACTGAAGGCCAAACAAATAAAGCAACACTAATTTCAAACCAGTAAGCGCCACCGCTTTCTGGGTGGTCGAAGGTAAATGCGCTATTATAGGAAGCAAACTGTAACAAGAAACCTCGAGTAGTATACACTGTACATCTAGTAATTTGGGGTGACGATGACTTAACAAGAAACTTTTTTCTATGTGTGTTACAGCCCACTGTTGAGCGAGTCTATAAGGCGATCATGGAAACACAAAAGGAGGTGAACGATGCTGAAGAGACCTTTAAAAAGCTCATCCTGGAATACGGACTTCAAAACATCGAAATGACGACTGACCAATTTTTGGCCACCATGGGCAAAGCTTTTATTGCCCTGAAGGTAACAACAATACCTATTTAAATGTGCAAATGAATTTGAAAGCGCTTGGCTGCGAACTTAGAATTATCGCCTCCTCCTCTTCCTCCAAAACTTCTGAAATTAAAAAACCGATGGCTCCTGCCTAGTTATTATTCGGCTACCACATACTCTGTAGTGCGAATGCGAATAGTCCGATACCGAATATTAAAATAGACCCAACGCATCGTTCGTACAAGTTCACGCAACGCAAGAATGATTATTGAATTATTGAAATAGAATAAAAACAAAAACGATAAGCTGACAAAAAATGTTCCCATGAAAGAGTTAGCGCTACACAAATGGCAGCACCATCACCATTCGCGACCACCATGCCTATGCAACATCTGCTTTATCTAGCAGAAACACTGTTCACTCTCAGAAAACTCTAAGCTTTATAATTATTTCGATAGATTAATCACGTGCAGACATAGATATTCTGAGAACTTCGGAAATGCAACAAATTCTCAGAATATCGATGTCGGTTATTAATCACAGAACGCGCTAATCGGTAATCATGCTTAATCTGTGGGATTGTTGGCTAACAAGATAATTTTTGACTCCTTTTCCATCTTGCGGTATCCTATCAAAGAATGCCTACGGACGTGCCAAACATCGTCGAAATGTTGAAGAAATGCTAGGTGAAATACGTTTAAATTAGTGACACTTATTTAAAATACAGCGCTTTACCACGCGCTTTGCACTTTGTAAAACCAGGAAATTAGAAAAATGGACAGGGAGAAAAATCCAGGCATCATTGAAAAACAATTTCGGACTGAAACAGTTTTGAAAATAATTAAAAATAATTAAATAATTTCGCAGTTGCCTCTAATGACTGATACGTGATAAGTAGAACTTTCCATTTGCTGCACGGCAAATGGAAAGTTTCGTTTCAGTTTAAAATCTCAAATGAACCGAGAGGACTATTTATTTAGAAGCAGTTATCCATATAGGATAAGCGTGTGTCAAAATTCTGTTGAAATACCCACCAAAAAAAATAAATAGTTTTTATAATAGAAATTTCTACTATAAAAAATTGTGATCCGATAAATTAAAACGATCAAATATATAAAGGGGCGATTGTTTTTAGAACACTCTTTTATATACTCTTTTAAATGTTAAGCAAAACCGTAGAAAGAAGAGACACCACACCTCAAATTCCGTCGGACTTATAAATGTTCCGTTGGTGCTAAAAAAAAAAGATGTATATCTCAATTCTTTCAGCTCTGAAGGGCGAAGCACGAGGAAAAAAGGTCCCCCAAATGAATTTAAAATTAAACCAGCCAGGACATCCGAAATTGCCGGAAAACCTACAGGAACAACTGACAAAAACAAAGTTGAAGAAATTCACGCCCTGGGTAGGCGGAGAAAGAAACGAAAACAAAGGGCTCGACGTGCCTCATATGGCGATGATGAGAAATACAAATAAGAGGATCCGTGAAGAGGGTAGCGCCCCCGTCGCAGTCGTCACGTCACAGAATCTCTCGCAGCAAAAACTGAAGAAGATCAACAAATGCATGAAAGAGTCCGGAATCACAGAAGAAGTGAAACCAGAATTGGTAAGAACTCCGGCCAAGAAGAACACTGCGCTCCAGCGCTACTTGGACATGATCAATGCGCGACAGGAGGAGGAGGAGGAGCAGAAGAAGAGGAAGAACAGAAAATGATACACTCGTTCGGTACGAACCAATGGGCGACGAAAAATTATTCTCGAATGGGGTGAACCTCTAAATCCAGTGAGTAAGGTTATGATCAATGGCATATAGTTTGCTTCGTGGAATTATTGTATAACATTTTTTTGTTTTGGTCAACATACCACACACATGAGTGAGAATTATGATAAAACCCCAAATGAAATGGCGATTCCAAAGCGAAACCCGTGGACCTCAGCCACTAAATTTAATGTCGCATGCATTCTGGGTAGAAAGTGCACCATGTGAAATCCACAAAAGAAAATTAAAGAAAACAAATACAAGAATCGAAAAGTAAAAGTAACAGAAAATATTTAATCGAGAAAGGATGAAATCGGGACAGTACCGAATGAAAGAGACGAACACGAGTGGCGAACTCGGCTTTTTAAAATAATATTTCGCCTCTCGTGTTCGTCTCTTTCATTCGGTGCTGTCCCGATTTCACCCTTTCTCGATTAAATATATTTTGTTACTTTTCGATTCTTGAATTGGTGTTCTTTAATTTTCGTATTGTAGCTTTCCCATGGTGCACATTCTACCCAAAATGAAAAGTAATCCAGTAAGGAAAATTAATTATGTAATCCAGTAATTTCATAAATTTGTCAGTTCAAAAAAGCGCATTCTCAAAATGTGTCAAGATATGGTTAAAATTTGTTTAAAAAACGGTCGATCTTTATATTGCCGGAAATGGTGCTGTAATTCTTTTTCATGGCATAATAAATTTGAAAATAGCGTCACTTTTTATTTTACTTAATCAACGTCACCAAAAGTTAAACATACAATAAAAGAAAAATAACATAAATTAAAGAAATAACTGGTGACGCGAAAATTTCGGGCCCCCTCATCATAATTGATTTATGAGGGCCCTACAAATAATAATTGCAAAAAACATATTTGACGCTGCAATGAGTAATAAAGGATTTTACAAATAATACATGTCTGTGTATACTTGATCATTGCGCCACACTTGTAATGAAATAAACGCAAGAACATTATAGTTGAATAGCAAAATTAAGGCACATTTTCTACTTGGCTGACTAACGTTATACGGCACAATCATTTAGTTCGTTTCGATTTTTACTCAAGTGTGTCTTTTCGGACAGCAGCGAATATTTATAATATTACCAGCAGCGGATCGCACTGTCGTCGAACCGGCGATCATTAACTATCTCTAACAATCTTTCCAACTTTTACAGTTCTTTGATCACGACAGCCATTTTGGATTCGGCCACGTGCATAAAGTCAGGAACTCAACACGTGCTCTGGAATTATTTTCTCAAAATTCCAGGAAATGTTAAATTGGTGCGGTTGTTGATTTGAACCGGATTAAAATTTAACAAGTGTTAATGACCGACCTAGTTCCTTGTAATAAGTAAATAAGTAACACCTCAAAATTCACAATGGTAAGAAAAATTTAATGAAAAATTACTATTGATAGAGCGAGTAGAAAGCCTTCTTCGTCTAGCAAAAAAAAAAAAAAGAATTGGTGATAATGATGGTATTAAGGGTCTGCGGTACAATTAAACATAGTGGGAGAGAGACCATGAAATAATTAAAAATGTATTATAAATCGAATAGACGCCTTGCCTATGCTTTGCCGCGAGCACTTTATTTTCCTCCATTAACTTTGCCTAAAAAAAACATTTACATAATCGCTTTTCCGGTAGGTGGCGATAGATGGACTATTATACACAATAGCTGGATACGTGCGACGAATCTGACTGTTCAATGTAGCAATCAAATATTGGATGCCAACCGTAATCGAATTTCACAATTATATGCACCAAAAACTTATGATAAATGTGGCCAGCGCAAGACGACCGCCCACACTTTTCGTATCGACAACATACAACAAGTGAGGGGGGGAATATCGATATTGACTTTGGAATTCACATGTTGCCAAAAAATGACCAATTATTTTGAGGCCCTCAGGAACGATCCATACCATCGCTAATTATTTCTGACCACAAATAACAGGATCGTTACCAATAGCAATTGTTCATTTATTCGTGAACTTCCTTTTCTTTCACCAAAAAGCCGAATGGAAAAAAATATAACTGCAACCCGCCACCACAGCCACCTTCTCCGCCACCGAACAAGAGAAGGGGTCAACCCCAGGACGTCAATCCAATTGCGGCCCCAGAACCGGTCAGACAGAAGCCTGGCCCACCGGGGGCCGTATGGTACAAATTCTACCCGCCGCCACAGCCGCCTCCGCCGCCACCGAACAAAAGAGTTCCGCCAAAGGTAACACCCAGCTTCGTTTCGGCTCCGGCCCCAGCGGCGGCAAGCTCACCCATATGTGAACGGCCTCCGATCGCACCAAAGCCGGCACCGCCTCCCCCACCACCACCGCCACCCGGAAAAATCGGCGGACCACCGCCTCCTCCACCACCACCACCGCCACCCGGAAGGATCGGTGGACCACCGCCTCCTCCACCACCACCGCCACCCGGAAGGATCGGTGGACCACCGCCTCCCCCACCACCACCGCCATCCGGAAGGATCGGTGGACCACCACCTCCCCCACCACCACCACCACCGCCACCCGGAAGGATCGGCGGCCCTCCACCTCCACCTTTCCCTGGTGCTTACATTCCAGTGGCCTCCACTAGATGGACGCTGGAAATTGATACCGTGCCTCAGAAAATCCATTTTAAAAAGGTAGGCCCCTCCGATATTGACTTTGGAACTTTAACCTTGAGACTTGATAGTCAATCGACATAAGGGTGCACCGTTCATTTCAGTTTAATCGCTGGATTTCTGTTTAAACTGAATACCGGCAGACATTGCCTAAGAACCAAGAGGGGTACAGAAACGCTTGTAGTGCAGCGACTACATTGATGGAAAATCTAAAAAAAAACATGCAGGCGCCTCTTATCTTAATTGCAATCGAATTACAGTAATCGAGTGAAATTACAGCTATTTGATAATTTTGCCAATAACGTAGTACTTTTTATATGAATTTTTGAGCTTTCATCACTCGTATTAATTCGCAGTTACCATTCAACGAGTGCGAATATTTTTTAAAAAATCCATTGCCATACAGATGGATAAAGTTAATGAGCCTGGTGCTCCACCGAACTTCTGGCAACGTTTGGTCGAGAAAGACGTGATCGACGGCGAACAGATGGAGGCAATTTTGAAAGCATACCAAATTTACTTCATACCCAATGTTCCAGTGAAAAGAGAGGGTAACTACATATTCACGGCGAACTATGATCAAAATTATAGTTACTATTACTATAGGTCAAAAGATAAACCGCTAGGCAAAAATAATCCTATGTGGAAAATTTATAATTCATAATCATCATAACACCGGAAATATTTTTTAATTTAACTTATTCAATAAAAAACAGCTCCTACAACAATTTCGACAATAGTGAAGATGTATGTTCGCGAGTTCCACAGAGATATAAGTGCAGATCATAGATAAAACAAAATGCCGGTGCAGATCAAAGTTATTATAAACAGTATGGATGCTCCGCTAGATGATTGTGCTAACGGGTGGCGTAAAACATTCGACAATTACCTGAAAAAGCTTCTCAATATACTCGTATAACTGTACGATGCTATTTGTCAGATATGCGACACTTCCAAGAGCCAACCTCAAATGTTGCCCCTAGAGTGGAGCAATCACACAAAGCACGGCTGCATTGCAATTTGCTAGTATCACACAATCTGGATACAATTCTTTTTCCAAAGCTGGATGAGTATAATGCACATGTATGATATTGATTCAATTATTTTTAGTCGATGCTTCCAAGAAAGTGAAACGCAAAGTGAATATCCTCGAGAATTTGGGTTACGAATATA
>JAQGBY010002674.1:0-21928 GCA_034698785.1 Mycogona germanica | reverse complement strand
TCTGGACCTCCTTAACAAATAGCTCAGATACAACTGGTCGTTCGACCCCGCCATAGGCCCCTCTCTTGGGGGCTGCTCGTGGGTAAATATTGTAATTGTAATAATTTAAATATTGTTTCACTTGATTTAGAAACCGAATTTGACTGGATAGTAGAAAAGACCACTTGTTAGGAGACTATACATGCTATTAATCAAATAAATGTCTCAGCAAAAAAGAAAAAAATGAAACATTTTGATATGCGATATTTAAAAAATGGTGAAGTATTTCAAACAAATATTGCGTTCATAAAATGTGTCCCACAGTGACAATTGCACCTTGTGGCAATCATCCAAGTCACTTTTTTACGACGCTGCATTATTTTTAGCAGGCTAGCTCATTTTGTTAAAACAGAAAACTCAACTCCGGGGCAACTTCGGAAAAATAAATACAGTTGAAACAAAGCCGCGATATTAGAACAATACATTCAAGCACAGAAAAATGTACAATGTCTGCTGATATAATCAAAATATTGTAAAATGTAGCAAACCACACTATGATTAAAAAGAGCGCGCCTATGCGCGCGATATTGAAATCGAAAATCCCGATTAACTTCTAAACGGTAAATTTTCTACTCACAGATGATTCTCTCCGTGATAAATGTTAAATCCATTTCGATGGTGTGCGGCCGCTGTCTCAGCTGATGATGTGCTAGCAAGCGCTGATCTCTGGAAAACGAAGATGACTGGGTGAGTACGCGGAGCACGTGCATGAGAATGCACCGATTGGTCAATAGCAAATTCAGGGGGCACGTGCACCCAACAGCGGAGAACGCTGCTAGTGGCGATGGGCCGAGACCAAACAATTCTCTCTCATTTCGATTCTACTTTTTTGGTGGTTCCGTGGCAGCAGACTCACCTTCGCTCCGCATGCAAATGATGATCGTCGATTGGCCCCCTTCCAGCGGGAAACGTTTGCTAAGAATAGATGAAGAGATCGGAAAAACATAAGCTCGTGAGAGTTGTTCACCTGACTGCTAACACACATGGTGGCTGTTATAACCAGAACCGCTGCAACAACGGAGGAAATGAGAGGGCGGAGGGGCAACAAGATGAAAGACGCAACTTAAGAATTATGGACGCTCAGCAACTTTTAATTTAGCCCAAATCGCGCATAATCGAATCGACTACATGTGAAAGTCACTATATAAAGACAATAATACAAAAATGGCTCTGACGTCACACCGGAAATGGGTAATATGACACCGCCGCCAGTCACGTGAGTGGATCCCCTTCAAAGACGGCGGCGGTGCACCTAACGCTTTGATGAGCATCGCTGGAAACTGGATGCAATCGCTTGAATAGACTTACTTGACGCCAGTGCCCTGTAGTTTCGTCATGTTTACGTCAGATTTTATATAAATCTGTTTTTATTTTAAACTAAAAAAATTATTTGCTCCCGAGTTCAGTAAATTGACACCGCTAGCATCCAATAACGCGCGAATCTGTAGTGTGTTTTTTAAAAGAACGGGGCCACCTACACAAATTCTGTAATAATTTATCAAATCGCATGATTTTTTTTACGACAATAGAGTATTTTTTGTTGCAAAGATCCTATTATATGGAAAGAAAAATATTTCGAAGAAGAAATGAAATAGCCAAAATGTTCGTATATTATTAATTAATGCGATTTGATCAATTATTTCAGAAGATCTGATTACATGTGTAGGTGGCCCCGTTGTTTTGGAACACATGAATTACACATATATTTTGGTCAACTCTTAATTTGATAAAACGGTTAAATTGATTAATCAAGTGTATATTTACCGATTTTCGAAGTTGTGTTGATGGCTGTTGTAGAGGGTATGCATTTAATGCTTCATTACCTTGCTGCAAAAGAAAAAAGAAAAGCAATTAATGATTTTGATGGCAGATTGTTTAATTAGGGTATTTCCCGACCACCTAATGTGGTCGGGAGGCACTGGTCACTCAAAAGCTTGGACAAATCCATCAGCTATATATAGGGTGGTCAAAATAAAATAGGTATGTGGGAATCGGTGATGAGCGGGGATCCCGTATAAAATGAAATTCATAAGGATAGCAAATGTTGATGCGGGGATCAAATGGTTTGTGCGCACAATGGCTCAATCAAACGATCTCCACATGTCATCGTTCGTTCGACAGTGACTGATCACCGTTTGAGAACATTCGATCATATTTGATTAGGGATGGCTGATGCTGAGGGTGGTGGGGTGGTGGAGGAGGAGGGGCTGGGGACACAGACGTCAATCATTAAATCGATATTCGAACCGAAGCACAGATTCCAAGATCGAATCACCAGGTGGCATGATAAAATTAATGAATAGCCCATTTTGCGAAGCTCTATAACAAAAATATATCTACAGCGACACCAGTTTAACCGTTCCGCAAAAGCATTTTTAACATGAAAAAACCTCTTTTGAGCGCATCTCCAGAATGAGTGGTTTAAAGGTCAGAGGCTAAAAAGCAGCGACGAAATACACACAAAAAAATTAATTAATTTGGACAAAAGAAATTGTTACGACGACGTTGCTCATTTAATTTCGGTTTCACTCAACTGAATGTGGTTTGGCAAAATCACATTTCTCGTAATTTTGGAAACATTCAAATGAAAAATTAATCAAAACGGTCCATTAATTTCAAACATGCAGCTTATGAAAATTCAGCAATTCAGACTTATTGTATAAGAATAATATTGTATTTTTTTTTTAAAAAATAATATATTGAAAAAATGATCATTATGCCATACACGTATTTTAACAGAGTGCGCTAGATGATGATCGCGCTAACGTTTTCTACACGATATGATTTAGCAAATTTTTGAACAATGTAGGTCCTTCAATTAATCTTAAATCAATATAAATCGGAAAATTCGGGACAGCACCGAAAGACTCAAATCAATGGTTTTGTTAAAACAATCAATGATTTAAAAAATGAAATAGTCATTTGTTTCTTTTGTACTCAACTGCATCATATGTCAGATAATTTTTTTAAAATATATAAAATAGGTGATCCAGGTAGGGTTTCGTAGCACATTCTGTTCTAATAGAAGACGACACCAAGAGACAGTTTGAGTAGATCCTGTATTTTGGGAGTACGGATAAGTGGAGCGGCGGGGATGGTGGCTGGGAGGAACAACCACATTGTACGCCTGTCTTAATTGTATGTGTGTGTGTATGTATGGAGGGTGGGAGATATGTTTTTGGGTGTGGCCCACTCTCATTCCGCCATAGAATAAGTTCATCCATCAAAACGAATCTGGGTCGTACAGACTCTTTCATCGTATATAATACATGCAGCATAGGTGATAATTCCTGTGATTTACTTGGCGATGTAATTAGGAGTAAGTGAGAATTGCCGCATTGCCACGGGAGGAGGCCACCATGGCCCACGAAGATATCAGACAGCATAGCTGCTCGCAATCGTAAACGTGGAGCTGCCAAACCTGTGTTTACAATGGCCCCAATTCAACCAATTCACAATTTTATGGAATAACTATTTTTTAACGATTATAATTGAGGGACTCTTTGACGTGGCCACTATTTATACTGTAACGACTCAACAATTAAAATTGTAACGTCGTGATCAAATAATCCAAATACGAATAAAACCGAATGCGATTAAGCAATTCCACGTCCATATAATAAAGATATTTCAAGAAGTATTCGAATTAAACTGATAGAATGGAGGTTTCCTTGAGAAATTTGTTAAGGAGGCCCACCAGTTTGCCCGCCCTAACCCCCCCCCCCCTCCCCAGGAGACGACCTGGTAATCTGGCAATGGGGGTTCCAGGTCCATCGGGCTAAAGATAAACAATTACAGGGATGATCACGCAAAAATCCTCACCGTACTCGAGGTAGCTTTGTTTTCGATTCGAGGTTTCATTTCAAAGTTCTTTTCATGACAGCGACTTTATAATTCCTGCGGCGCCATTTTTAAATGCACACGTGCTTAAAAAACAAATTTGGATGATCGAACAAATATTTACTAAAATATTCATTTACAAAGTCGTCTCATTTTTGCGTGATCGCCACTGTAATAAATAAAAATCCTGACAATTACTGCACTGTGATCCATAAAAAATAACTCCCAAAAAATATATTAATATCTTCGTGAAAAATCCTTAGATTTAAATTAAATTTGGCACTTAAATAGAACAATAGATTTAGAACAAAAATTAATTATAAAATATGTTCAAAATGTTCTCCGATCAGCGCCAATGGCAGCGCCGGGAATCGAATCTACTGATACAGTATTCTACTCCATGGAATCGACAATTTCGTTTATATACATCTATTGTGTTGGATAAAACAAAATGACACTGGAATAGAACAAAACATCACATAAACCACGCCTTAGACACCCGAGAGGTGAGAAGGTCAGGAGGTCAGAGAAAGTACGGCACCTCGATGAGCAGCGCCGTATGCCAGACGGTGAACGCCAGCTGGTGGAAGATGGCCGCCCCCGACCGGGACAGCTTCGAGGAGGAGGCGCCACTACAACAGCCGGTGCTGCCGGACACGGAGCCGGATCGCACGCGGCCGGCCGGAATGACAGGTGGCGGAGAGGTGGAGGAAGAACGACCGGTACGACGCCCGGACATTCTCACTTCCGGTTGTGGGTGTGAGGGGATAGAGACGATAGTATTGGTACAGGGAGATCGAGAGAGGGCAGAGCGCGCACACTCACGGAACTAGAGGCCAGGGAGCCAGGTTACCACCAGCTGTATCATTTATTTTCACACCCGGAAATAATTCAATTAAGCACAAGCGAGACCACCGCTATTTAGTCACATTGTGAGACTTAAAATTTAAAATCCGCCTCACGTAATCCGTCAATGGAACCACATTCAGTAGCGAATTTGGTAATCAAACGATGTTGTCCACCGCATCGTCGTACATGGAAATGCGGTCAACACGAAAGTCGGTCACAACAGATTCGGCGCATCTTCAATCTCGAATCGACGAATCCACCACGACCGGCCACGGATCGCTGGCCACCCCCGTGCACGTACCGGCGTGCCAACACTCTGGATCCGGAATGCAGAATCGGAGGACTACGAAACCACCATCAAAATTCCTCTCTCGAATCGACACGTTTTACTTAAAATGGAGTAGCCGATGTTGGCCCGGTCGAGTGGCCACGTTTGAAACGGACGCGGTCATTTTCGCCATTAGTTGACGCCATTAACATCGGGTGCTCACTTATAAAAAGGAAATCTAAACATTGTCAGCTGATTATATGGTGGGCGTAGCAGCAATGCGACGACGGTGGTGGTGGTTGACTCTCAAGCTCGAGCTAAACACACAATCTCTGTTGAACCGATTGCGCTACTGCGTAGAATGCTCTGCGCATGGGAAGAGCGAGAGTGAGCGGATTGAAGCGGGGGTGGAGTATCTCCACCCGCCATCCCGATCGATATACAGACTCAACTTCTCGCTGTCAAAACACCAGTTTCACGTCATGGCCGTCAGAGGGCGTCGCGATGTCTCTCCCATTGAACGAACATGAGCTAGGCGAGACACTCGATTTGTTCGGTAACCCGACCCCGCTCACCAAAATTATAATCGTAAGTTTGAAAATATGTTTCTCAGTTTACTTACAAGAACGTCTTTACGAAATTGAACAAAATTTGAGCTATATCGTGAGTTCCTCAAATTTGTAGTCGAGTGCCAGATACTTCAGATCTCAATTGTGCGTATTTCTCGAGAATCAGTTAATTTTGTTCGACTCGTCGTAGCCCAGTTGGTATAGATACCGTCTGTGGCTCGGTGGTCCCGGGTTCGATTCCCGGCGCGAGCTCTTGATCTCGAGTGTGTTGACAGTGTGCCTTAACCAGTCTCAAGTCAAAAGCCTGTTAGGATAGGACAGCCATACCTTTGTCCTTAACTGTGGGGGAAAGCTCCCCCTGACGACATTACAAGCGCTGCACTGCTTTACACGGGAAATGCAATTCTCCTTACAAACAGCGCTACACGAAAATCCTTGGGCTTCCACTACACGAAGAGGGATGTCGAGTGACCGAGTGGTTAGCGTGATTTACTCGCGGCCAGTGATCGTGGTTTCGAATCCGGCCACCACCTTCGGAATTTTTCGGGGGAGAGAGAAATTCCTTCGCACACCTTCTTTCAGAGTGGAACACCTTCTTCCATGCCTGTCAAAATCAGGACACGTTAAAGATCCCTTTCCTAGGCAGCCTAGGTGAAGCAAAATTACCAGTTCGCCTACCTGGGGGGGGGGGTTATAATTGAGCAATCACCGGCGAACCTCCTTAAAAAACATTAATTTTTGCAGCTCAGATGGTCAAAAATTGGATTCGCGATGCAATATGGTCCCGGGTTCAGCTAGGGTTGCGTGAAAAAGGGGGAAAACTCTTTTCCAACGAATGAGTGAGTCATTACACTGGGTCATCCACGATTAATCCACCCTCCCTTCCACGCAGCACGAATCCATGATAGCAAACAAGTGAAATGAGTGATGACTAGCTGCACGTCGTTTCTGAAATTGCCAGCCTCTTTTAGAATATTTTTATAAGAATGCTTTTCGGTGCATCATTGCACCGAGGATATGTTTTTATTACTTTCGCTCACTAAAATTTATAAAGATAATTAATTTTCCAAAAATGAGTTCTTGAGAAAGAATGTGGGTCATTTCCGATGGTCACTAGGAGACCTGTTGAACCAGCAGTAGAACGCTAAAAAAAACAGCTCGCTCTCACGAAACGCCAATACACCTTAGAATTATTAAATGTCCGCCGCAACTCGGTATAGGTTAATTAATTTCACTCAAACAGTGAAAATAATAAAGAGAATAATTGCCATTCCCCATATCACGATGTGAACTTTTAATAGACGCGCCATTGCACTACTAATTGGAATATATAATCATTTCCGGTACTTTTAACTAGAGCCACCACACACACACAGTTTTTATAGAATTACTTTCAATGTATATTCTGCAAATTCTAGCGGCAATAAATCATTCATAGAATGTGTATGTTTTGTAAAATAAATATATGTAATATGTTCCAAAAGTCTCCAAACTAGGGGATGTCAGTTTAAAATATAAATGTAATAAAATGTGCTCAACACAAGTGTCACGCCTGCAAAAAAGGAGCATTATTCCGATGTATAGAGACCATTAGGACACCCTGTATACTTCACCCATTCAAATTAAAATAAAAGAACTTCTGTGAGCGCAGCCTAGATGCTCACACCCGCACAAAAAAAGCAAGAAAACACGGGCAGATGAACCAAGAGCTGAATCTCAAGGCAACACAATGAATAATACACCAATCTGAACCTACGAGTTGAACTGATCAGCCCAGTGACTGAGCAATGGAGCAAAAGTTGAGAATCGTGACGTGAGATACAAAATACAGTGTTGGGGTACTCACCAATGGATAATGTAATGGCGTGTCGCACGACGAATACACCTGCAAGGACAAAAGAGAACACCCACAATTAGACTTCGACACATTTAAGGAAACGTAAGGCTTCTTTAAAAAAAACACCAATTGAACAATGTAGTGTTCCCATTTGATCGCCAATTTCTAATATCAGAATTGATGGATTCGGGACAGCACCGAATGAAAAGACGTGCCGAACGTACTCGCTTTTATAATAATAAAATTATTATATAGATAATTTCTAATATGTTTCACCCATTCAAATAACATTGAAAATGGCTGAGTTCGGAATTGATACAATTAAAAAAGTAAAAAATAAAACCATCTCTTAGCACAAAACACAAAACAAAACACAAAACACATAGTAAACACGAAAGTACAAACCTACACAGTAAAAACAAAATCTCATTTTTAAGATGTAAAAACAACTAAAACGGAGAAGAGGCTACTTAAATTTATGAAATCGTCTCAATAGTTGGATCTCTCTCGTATCCAGAATTGGGACAAGAATTTGGGGTAAATAAAACGCAGAAACATCTTTTTGTGATTTTGTTTTTACTGTGTACTTAAAACCTCACCAACACATCCAAACATTGCCACTGTTAAAGACGCACAATTAGGTCCCATTATTTACACTTCTTGTGAGAGTTATCCACAAGAAAAAGGTCTCCAGATGGCAAAATCGAGCCTTAATAGTTCGAACACAAATAAAGCTAGAACGAACCAGAAATGTCGCCATTTCAAATGTGTTATGAACTTTAATGTATTAGCAGCGTGCGAGGGACATCAAAAAGACCAACTATGGACAAGCCCCGTAAAGAAAAACTTGTGGTCAAAAGACACGAACATAAAATTAAAATACTTGTAGCAATACAATCTATTGAGCTTAGCAGAGCGACCTAGTTTCACTTGACATATCAACACAGTAATGACCTTCTCTCATTGTTATATCGGGTGGGGGGGGGTTTAGTTTTAATTTTGAAATGCAAATTGAACAAGGGAACGCGTTCGACCATCAGGTTACGCCCAACACAGCTCCATATTATTCTTCAATTGAATATGTCGATTAGCTGATCGTGCCCTCCAAGGGCTTTTTTAAAACTCGTTTGAAATGACAAGAAGGTTTTACGATTGAATAATCTGTATTCGAATGGCGTTCGGCGAATGAGGTGGATGCGGTGGGGGGTTTGAGGAATCCCCGCGGCGCCCCCTGCCGTCACTTATTTCATTCTTAAAAGAGATACCTATTTGTAACTGCAATTTGTTTGCCGAATCACGTGCGTCTTTGCCACAGACAAGACAAAAGAAACTCCCACCTCCACCATCACCACTGTTCAAGTCGGTCAGACAATTTTTCAAGTACAAGGTCGCGGTCGTGAGTGTGATAAAAAAAAACAGAAGTCACCAGTCACAGAAACACAATAAACGAACTTTTTTGAAAAACGATCGAACTCAACACCAGTGACGCCTAGTTAGCGCACTCAAACTTCCCTTTGAAAGTAACCACATACACCTGTGTAGATGATGTACTTGAAATCTTTGCGATATCGTCTTGGGGTTTCAACGCCTTGAGGAATATCTAACTGTACTTAAAAGTTATACACATTGTAGTATCTATTATCAATTAAATTAAAAAAGAACGCCAGAAAATAGAAGCGCGATTAAAACTGCTATATTATAATCCTAAATGCCCCCTTATTAAATTTCCCCCCTTAATCTGTCTGTTACGGAGTTTTACTTACGACTGACGAAATTGAATAAAATTCGAACTGTAAATAGTTCCTCAAATTTGTAGTCGAGTACAAGTTATTTCAGATCTCGATTTTGCGTATTTCTTGAGATATCAGTCGTTGAAGTTTTAAGCATTGCCATCGCTTCGCCGGAAAAATCAAAGATGGCGTCTCTTCTTGACAAAATGGCGCTGATCATCACGTGCTACCAGTGATGCGCCAGCGACATTTCCCACACTAGATCTCCAATTTCATTATTCAATTGACATCTCTGAGTGATATTTCACAACATTGGAAGATATTTTTGTCATGACGAGATTAGATATTGTAAATAAATTAAATTGTCAAACGTTTGGAAACCCAAATTAAAAAAATAAATCACGTGTTGCAGCGCCAATGCCAAGACTTTTTAAAAGTAGAATAATCAATAACTACAGTGTTTCAACGATATCTTATATCGATATCACTATCAAAATAGTTTAACATATTGGAATATAATTTCACAGCCTTGACGGGGACAGCCAAGCGAAGCGCCCAATTTCTCTGGTAAAAACATAAAACCAGATACAGGAGAAATAAAGATTTTGAATCACTAAAGGACAGTTAAAATTACATAGTTATTTGAACATGTACGTTGAACTTGCTGTACACGCGTACCCCGAATGTCGCGAGGTTGATGTCAAAATTGCAAACGGAACACATCAAATTATTTTCTACCTGAAAAGCGAAACACGCCGTGCCGCCGGCCGCCTCCTGTCCCTCCTCCTCGCTTCCGGCATCGCTTCCGGTACTATTCCGGCCGCCGGATGCCGGCTGCCCGCACAAACACAACATGCCCACCGGCGCCATCTAGCAATAATCCAATCGGGAAATCCGTAAAATTTCAGCACCGCACGCAGAAATTAAAATGCACACACGCGCGGCCTTTTACTTCAAACGCAGCGTTAAACATCTATTTCATCATCTCACGTGACCCCTATAAGACGCCATTTAACTCGACAGCGACTCTGTAAAACTCAACGAACACGCAAGAGTTGCTAAACAGATTAACACCGTTCAATAAATAAATAAAAATCCGCGCGCGTTTAACACCGGAAGCTCGATCAACGTGAACTCCACAATAACAGTGCGACGGGGTCAACCACACAAGACCAGGGAAGCACGCGATTCCAATCGCACGTGCAAAACACGTCAAAGTGATCGGAACACGTTTCACACGATTTTTAACACCACTCTTAACTGTAAATCACTCGCGCAAAAATTCAAATGGTCGATTGACAAACGCTTTTTTGATTTGTGACAGTTTTTCACGAGGAAATAGAAAAATATACGATTTTCGAGATCACAGACACGCTGTCAAAACGCGCGAAATGTGAACAGGGGGCGACGCGGCATCAAGTGTGCTGCTCTCTGGCTGCTGCTGTCGGAACAACGCAGTCGATGACGTCACCGGATATATACATATCGGACAGCACGCGCGAACCGCAATTGTATCGCCGCTAACTGTATATTGTCCACCATACTCCCCATGGGCCATGACTCGCCACATGAATGGCCGGGCCAATGACACGGATTGACAACAAAGTCGCTCACAAAATACTCCACACGTTCCCATTTTAATTCCTGACCAACCAACTGCCGAAACTGGCATCTTTGTCTTTGGTCAACAACCATTCAATCATTGGTTAAACTTCGTTCGCTAGAAAAGATTCGCTTCCCTCCCGACCGACACGAGATTCCGCAGCGCCTGACATTTCAAATGTCATTAACGATGCCCCAGATTTTGTCGTAGTGGAGGCGGCTGCTGTGTCAGCCTATGCGTTTCTATGCCAGAGGCGGATCTATCTGCGCGCGCTTTTTCACCCCTCGCCACGACGAGACGAAGTAGCACGTGCGCTGAGTGACGAGTGATGTGGAAAGGACAGCGACAATAAAAAGAAAATCCATAACCACGCACGCGCTGATCATCGTCACGTGATTGGCTACACTACTATACACAACCGCCACACCAAAAACAACAATGGAAAGCGATATAGGCGAGCGAGAAATCGCTCCGATCCAACAACCTCTACCCACACCTCCCCCCTCCCCTCCCCCTCTAGGCTCATCCGTCAAACAAAACAAAAATATCATCGATCAGTGGTTCGCTTACTGTAGTTACTCGCTCCAGGGGGGGTTTTGAAACGTCTAGTCAAATAAACGTGCATTTTAAAATTACCGATTTGAAGTCGCTGCTGGTAATTGTCGATGTTCATTGTGCCGATAACCATTTTTAAAAAATCAAAAAAGTTATCGGTGACTTTTTCATGCATGGCACAAAATCAATCAATCGCATGACTACACAGTTTAAAACTGCGAGTTAGGAGTTTCATCCCAAAATCGATTTTCTGCATTGTCAATAGAAAGTGAATAGAAATAGAATCTCTGATCACGACAGTCCGGCTCAGAGAGGAAATGACCAGCAACAGCAGTAGCACGCTCGAGTCAAAGAGGCAAAAGAATTGGATGATGGGGTAAGAGGAAGGGGTAGGGGTAGGGGGAAGCCGGAAAAAGTAGTAACTCTGCAGGATGACTGCTGTGTGTGGTTGCTCGCCTCCCTCCTAACGGGGTTCCCCCATTGGGTCATTCAACTAGCGAAGGGACAAGCGCTGATGACTGAAAATGATCACACTTATTTCACTACAGTCGCCCGTATTCGTTGCTTGCTTGGCGGTATGACAAAAACAAAAAAATACTTTTTACCATTACATAATTTAGAAACTCACAGCCTCAGCACCTTCCCCTTAAATAAAAAGGCGACCCCATGGAGCACAGCGTCAAAAGGTATATTGTGTACTTCAACTCCTATTTCCCCAGAGTGTCGACAGTGAAATAGCCTTAATGAGTCTCAAGTCAAGAGCCTGTTAGAAATCGTAGAATCTGTACAGAAATCGGCAAAGTCTAATATCCTAGTTACACTGTAAGCATGCTTCAAGTTACTTGAGAGATTTAAATTGTGCTTGAGCTTGGGGCAAATTGTCCTTCGAGATCGTGTCAATCGCGAGCGATATAAATCACGTGCTCGAATCTTATTAAAAGTGGAACGTACCCCTCCTTAAGCACAATTGAAAATCTTGAGCACAATTGAGATGGATGAATTGCCATTCGAGAGCGCCTCGTGTTGTCCTGTCGAAGCATGGACGAGCGGCAAACGCTGATTCTGTTCAATGTCTAAACGCACCTTGCTAAGCATGATCGGATTAAGAATGCTTGCCCTGTGTAATTAGGGTTATTATAACCTCGATTTATGCATTTGGCTCTGCTGGATTCAATTGCGCTCGCAGCTCGCATTAAAGCACGTGGCACGAAAGAAAGAGAGTGGACACAAAAAGATCGCGCCTAGCACGTGTGCGCCATCCAATTTGAATAAAGCGCACGAGAGGCGTCACTCACTGGTGGTCGCTCTCCTTTTGTGTACACGTGCGAAGGCGTGAATCGCGTGACATACGACAATCGGGCGCGCGTGCAATCGGAGCGGCCAATAGAAACGCATCCATCCATCCATGCTTATTATTAGCTTCCTTATTTGAAAAAGAGATGGCAATTAACGCCATATTGAGAATCATATTCACCGTACATGTTCACGTAAACTACCTTACTAGCAATTCAAGCTAGTGCTGTATTACATTGGCGCTGGTCGCACAACAAACTTTCCACAAAAAAAGCAGATGCAATTGACCCACGATTTGTAATTATTCGTTTTAATATTAACTTTTGCTGCATTACATCGTTTAAATATTAAATTTTGCTGCTAACGCTTTCTTAAATGCTTCTGTAAACCAATTTGCAACGAGGACGGATATATGAAAACCTCGCGTTTCATGAAATTAATGTGAAATTAATGTATTGATAATGCAATAAATAAACGCCAAAAAACCAGAAAAATGTTCAACAGTTTTAGAACAAACTTGCTACTACGTAGGACTACTCTTATTTTGGTTGGATATCGAGATTCTTACAGATATTATTCCTTTCGTCATTTTATTCCTGTACTTTTCGGATGTTGCCGCTAAACTACCGAGTTCTGTATCTAGCTTGTGATTTTATTTATCTTATTTTATTCACAACTAGAAATAATGAAAAAGAGGAATGAAACGCGCAGAAGAATTTTTTTCAAGCGCGCAATGTTTTAAAAAATCTGTGGAGAAACGTTTGTAAATTGCAACAGGCCCGAACCGTTCTAAAAAGCAAATACATACAATATCAATTGACGAAAATTAATTTCATAGCTCAATAATTACGTTCCAATTCACACAACAGGAGGAAGGCTGTAGTGGGTCCAGCTGGAACAGCTTTTATTCAGCGACATGTTCGCCAATAAGGATATATATAAATAAATACAAAAATTTAGTTTCCAACCTTTCGTCGGTGACTCGTCCTGTCTACTTTTACGACTGGGATTAACGGTTCGCTGTTATCGTTGCGACCACACACATAAATCGGTCACAGACATTTCCCAGCTCCCACTGTCGTTAAATTATTATTAAGGTTGTCGCTACAAAAGTCGGTTAATTGTACGACTCCACACACCATGCACAATTTTTATAGAACCGGTTAGCTTGTGACTGGGTGGTCAATGGGATTGGTCAACGACAGAGACGGTGTTTTTAATGATGCTCATTTTTTTTCTTTTATTCGAACAAATTCTTTTACAAGTGATGCAGAGTGGGGGGAACCCGTTGACCCATAATCGAATCTGTGTACGGGTGGGGTCCGGCACACGATCAACATTTGTTAGGACGGTGATCAGTGCGCAAGATAAAAGTGGTTGTGGACAACAGATTTGCAGTCAGAGTGCGTTCGAACTTGATAAAACGTTTGTGATTTCATCCATTTGCTGCCATTAACCCCGCTAGCGGACATCCCAAATCTGTTTTTGATTTGATATCACAAAACAGTACACTGTTTTAATTGGAAATGTTACACTTTTCCGAGTGTATTGGATCCTCGATAACAAGTGGCGAATCCAATTGTTCACGCCACAGTGTTCTCAGGTTGAGAATTGATAATTGAAAAACAGAAAAGTTTAATATTCGGGGAGGAAAAATAACTACAAGGTTTCTAATTCAAACTCTGGACATCGTAAGTTTGTCTCTCAACCTAATGGAACGAATATCTCATCTTCGCTAGATGAGATATTCGTGTACCTGTAACTAAATTCAAGCAACGGTAGAAAATGAACTTTTGATTTTTTATAACCACGATCTCAATAAATTTACTAATTAGAAAAGCAACAGTGCCGTCGCCACTCGTGACACCGCGTACTAATGTTTTCGTCGAGTCTACAGTGCACATCACAATATGACAATTCCCCCCTAAACACGTCACTCTCTCGCCGCCAGCATGGGGGCTGCTCTTATGTTGTGGAATGCTCGAGTCCGCCGGACCATCTGGGACAGCTAGCCATATGCCACGTACCAGCAGGGGGCGCCGCAATCGTTCTTCCCGTCATCGAGCACGTGCTACTTCCCCGCACGTGCACCACGACCTCCATATCCCTTCCCCCATCTATACTTTCTTCCCTTCCGCCTGTCAAGTATCCAGGCAATATTCCCACAAGGACATTGCAGAGAACAGCAAAAACAGTTAAACCCTCCTTTCCCCCTTCCTTGTTCACTAGTACTAACCCGATCTCCCCCCACCCCCATACATACACAACCCTCACTCTTGACATCCGCTGTAGAAGGAGGGCGTGTCGTGTCACATGAAGAGATGAAAGGCAGAGTGGTATATGTCAAAATTTTCAATGTGCTAGTAGTTCCTTGCAAAAATACAATCTCGGCATGTCAAAAACTATCAAAGAAAATGTGAAGCGGCGTTCGATCTAATCTAGTTAAATCTCTTTTTCTCAATTTAAGAAGAAAACAAAAACGATTTACGTAACTCTGGCTTTGATACCATCATGTATAGTCACTTCATGTATAAGACTTCTCACATGGATTTTTTTTTAGCAAATAAAGGATTGAAACCTCTGTACACACATTAGAAACCGCGACAATAGCGACCCAGCGACTCGATCATGTGACAGACAATACATACGCCATTTCTCCTTTTCCAACTTTATAGCGTTTCAACTAGCTTTTAGCGTGGCACTGAGAAATATCACTCGATCGCAAAACATAAACCACTTCCAACAAGAGACGAACATAAAATTACAGCCACACTTTAGAAAAAAAACACATTTATTTCACCCCACTTGTACTGTAAGCGTACTTCAGCGTGCTAAAGTCGAAATTTAAATTAAGACTAGAGACCTTCGAAATTGCATGCGCCTTGCGGAAAAAAACAGATCGCGTGGCCACTCGATGGAAAGTCTAACGCGCCCTCTCTTAACGCATTCTATCACAAATATATACCAGTGTCCCAAAAGTCCCCATTCATTTTCGTCCCCTACCCTCCAATTCTGGTTGGCTGGTCATAATTTATTGGTATTGATTTTGATTGATTGATATAGGGGCTATAGGGGAGTCAAAATTGAGCTGGGGGTTCAAACCCCCCCCCCCCCCCGACAAATACAACCCTGGATATTATTACACCATCGGCTACTATTTTCGATTTCAAATTCAAAGTATGCTTGGTTAGGCGTATTGCAAAAACTTGAACGTAGTACAGAGTTAATTTTGTGCTGTACTGGGTGTGTAACCCCTTTTTGTATCAACTATTATAAAACCGCGACATCAGTCAAGATAATTTCACACGTCCGCCCCCCCCCCCCCTCGCTACTGCGGTTCGGTTCGGCTCACCCGACCAACCCCCGCTCCCTTCTTCACGTAAAAACTGGCGATAATGGTAGGGGCGCTGCTATCGTCAGCAGGCCTACATACATGATATTAATAAAATTGTTCCACGTCGCTGTACGTATGTCAATATTCCGGAGGTGCACGCTCTCTCTCGATATGTGGGTCAGATGAACCAAAACATCTGTCCTCCAGAGACCCCACCCACATACAATCTGAAACTTGATACATCATTTTCCCGTTTGAACACGAAATTAACGAATTCAAATGGAAGAATCCCGATAAATGGTAGAAGAGCACTCTCATTTTTTTAAATTTTATATCAGTGCTAATCAGCACTCGAATGCTACATTTTCACCAGCAACTCGGGATATAAAGTGACAGTGATGCACCACACCGACATGCGAGTCTATCAACCATCTGGGCTTATTTTTGACGTTTGGCTGAAACATATGAACTGAAACATTTTGTAATTTTAGAAAGTACATCAGGAAAATATTCAAAATTCCATGAAAGACGCTCACGACGTCGAGACAAAAGAACTTTTTCTTCTGTATAAACAAACCGTAGAAGCTCGTTTTGTGTACTCAAGCATAAAGTGTACACAAGTGAACGCGGGGTCTTAAGGAGGACATTAAACACACAATTGAGGATACATGGGTGCGGCGCTCGGTGGGTGGTGGTGGTGGTGGTGATGGCGGTGGTAAAAGGGAGGAGGGACATCCGATACGAGTGACATTTCGACGGGCAAACCCCCACCACAGAAATAACCAAAGACTGAAAGCCTAGATGGATGATATATGCGGATTCGAACTGTGGTTTCGGCGGTCTCGGGTTCGATTCCCGGCGCGGGCTCTCGAAAATTTCGATCCCGGGGTACTGGTCGTTCCCCCTCGCACAGTGCCTACGCACCATGAGGGGGACGCAACGCCTGTAGTGCGGTTGATTACAGTTGATCGAAAGAAAAAAAAATAGGAAGTAACGGCAAATTTCGATGCCGGGTGAAAGTGATCCTCTCCATGCAGTTCACTTTAGAAAAACGGCAACTCTTTCGAATTTCAATCTTTCAGCCCAAAGGCCGAACAGCTGATTCGAATGTTTCAATTAGCCCGGGCGCCCAACCCTACATCCGGCGGAACAGATGTCCCAACCACAACCGCCCCCAATATCGCCAACCAATATCAATAATAGCTCAACCAGACGTTTCGCCAGTTCGTGTGGTTAATGACGTGTGCCGGCTGTGAGTGTGGCACGTGCCAGACAGACGACCAACCAGCAGCGAGCGATGCCGCACGTGCGGCTAATTGGCCGGATACACAGGAGAGGCCGCCGCGCGCTAATTGGTCGCCAGAGGGCAGCACAAAAACGAGAGCAGTTTAACGGGAAATCACGGGTGCCTATGGGGTGAGGAGAACGGAACTCGAACATTTTAAACAGACTAAACCCCACAGCTTGTTTAAAAAATATTTAAAATGTTTGTTCTAAGTTGTTCTGAGTTGTTCTAATCTCAAAGCCCCCAGGGAGCGTGACCTGGTAATTTTTCTAGCCTAGTCCTGACCAAGGTAGGGATCTTCAACGTGTTCTAATATCGTGCAGGCACGGGCACGATTTACTTCCATTCCGAAAGAAGGCGTACATAAAAATTCTTTCACCCGAAAACATCCGAAGGTTTCGCCCGGGTTTGAACCCGCGATAACCACAGCACCACTAGTAGCTCTCATCTACACACAAACGTATTTTACACAGCAGCACTACGGTTACATTTAAAAGAAGCATGCAGTTGACATTTTTTTTTTTTTAAATCAACTGTAGTCAACCGCACTACAGGCTTTACGTCCCATTCGAGGGGGAACGACCAGTACCCCGGGATCGAAATTTTCGAGAGCCCCCGCCGGGAATCGAGCCCGGGACACACAAGAATGTTGCCCGGATCTGCCTGGGTTTTCAGTAAAGTAACTAATTTTTCACGTGCTATACTCTGTAATAACGTCATGCAGTGGTGCCTCAACACGTTTTTTTTATATTTAAAAATTGGATTATCAATCGTTTGACAATTGTTATGTCAAATTGAAAAATAATCATTTAAAAAATATCTATTTGATTATTTTATGGTTTTTAATATCGTTATTTTATTTTATTTTTATATTGAAAATATTATTCCGGTAATAGTATGTGGAATGGTGTGCTTTGTTGGAACTGTTATCTGGTTTATTTGGTTGTCTCGTGAAATCGACGAAGTCATGCTTTTGATGTGGAGACGCCATTTTTTAAGTTTGAAGCGAAAGGGAGATTATCCAAAATTTGGTAAGGGTTATTTTAATATTAAATATTGAAAATTGAGATCTGATATTCCGTCAATAGGGAATTATGATGGTTTACTAACTGTATGTTAATTTTTATGTAATTTCATTGGTCCGTTCGAGAGTAAGTCTCCGGACATGAAAATCCAATTCTTAGTTTTATAATATAGGATTAAAGAATTCGCAAAACTAATAATGTCGTGGGTGAGAGAGAGCTGGTGAAATATGCGTCGACAAAACAAGACTTGAAAACATATTTCCGAAAACCCCGTTCATAACGACTCGAGACACGCGTCTAGGGCACCCAGGAAGCAGAAAACCACTCAGAATAAATACAGGAAGAGATGTGGTGAGGCGTATGTGTTTAAACGCCGACGAAAAATACCCCAAAATAAATGTGCGCACGCCGAGTGAGTGGTTAACCGACAGGAAAATGTCCGTACACACGCACACACATACGAGAAATTTAAACGACGGGGAAAACTCATTTCTTCCCTATATACACAGACATCCCCCCCACCTCCCCATCAAATATACAGTACAGCTCAGAAGAAAACGCGTTCGTTCCAGTTTTGTGCCAAATGTCGAACACATAACACTGATTTTCTACTCATGTATGTTTGGTCATGTCCCGAGCTCACCAACTACATACATGTATATAAATAACCTGTCGTTTTGCGGTAGCACGTCTTGTTACTCAACCACCACAAACACAAGCGCTTGCAATGGATAATTGCGTTCGTGGCTAATTCCAGCTCCAGCTAATTGCTATAAGCAAGACCTCGTTTCATGGTGACGAAAAACGAGCAACGGTAGTGTGTGGCAGAACACAACCGCTCACACACACACAGGAAACGCAATTCCAAATTTGTACTTCGGTAGTTAACATCTCTTTTTCAAGTAAAATTTTCCCCGCGTACGATGACGGTGTTGGTTCGCTAATCGCAAGTTCCTATTTTAAAATCAGGTGTAGCGACTAGATCGCGACACGATTGTTATGTGTCTGTCCACCCGCGTCGGGAATCGAACCTGGGACCACCAAACCGGTTCGCCAACTAACTGCGTTTTTATAAATTTTTGACATCATCCCCTTACTTCACAAATATACTTGTGAATTAATATTGCAATGGGAAAGCTTTTTCATTCAATAAATAGGTTAAAGTAAAACAAGCTATCCATAGTCTTCAAGTGAGCGCCACTACACTGCAAAAAGTCCAATCTTAAAATTATGATATCAATGTACTCAAATCTCGAAAAACTATCTTTTGAGAAAAGTTTTTATCCTGTGAGACTCTTGTGAGTTCTTCTCATTTTATAAGAGGTGTCGAGTGGTCGAGAGGTAGCGTATTCGCCTCTTAGCCCGTGATCGCGGTTTCGATTCGGGCCGACACCTTCGGAATTTTTCGGGCGAGAGAAATTCCTTAACGCGCCTTCCTTCGGAATGGAAGTAAAGCCGTGGGACCCGTGCCTGTACGATGTCAGGTACACGTTAAAGATCCCTACCTAGGTATCTTATACTAAGCCTGGGCTAGGCAAAATTACCAGGTCGCCTCCTGGGGGTTCTAGTTCTAATTCAGGACCTCCGTAACAAATATCTCAGATACCAATCATATAGATATCAATGAGGTCGTTCGACCCCCGCCATAGACCCCTCTCTTGGGGGCTGCTTGTGGATACATATTGTAATTGTAATAAGAAAATGTTTCACTTTTTCATCATGTATTTATGTACTTTGAAAATAAGACAACTGCAAATTAAAACATGTGTTATGCCTTTGGGAAATGAGAGCGTTTGGTGTCGGGAGTGTGATGTCACAAGGATGTGCCCTCGGCCACCAAGACGCGGTGGCGATGAGGGAAGAGGGAAGAGAAAAGCTGCCACTGCCTCCGCCCCACCAACTTCTTCACATAACCTTCTAAACTTCTGTTATAAAACGGATTAGTGTGTTTGGTTGCGGGCCCACACACGATCATCTGCACGGCTCTGATACGCGACCTGTCACTAAATCCCACTTCTCCATTTCTCACCTACAGTTTTTTTAAAACCACGTAGGCGAAACGTTAAGGGAGAACTTTACAGGAGGAGCGCCTCTGTCTGAAGTCCGCCGCCACCTACGCTGCTGCACTACGAAGTGAAGGTGCTAAAATTCGATAGTGAGAATTTGTCGCCCATTTTACGATTTTTATTATGAAGACTCATTGCTGAAGGTATTGGCTTGGACATTTTCATTAAAAAAAAGAGTACTGTTTATACCCTATTTACACTGGCCAAGCATACTTACTTCAAACATGCTTAATTAGAAAGGTGCGTTTAGACATTGAACAGAATCGGCACGTGCCGCTCGTCCGTGTTTCAATAAGAAAACACGAGGTGCTCTCGAATGACAATTCGTCAATCACAATTGTGTTCAACATTTGCAATTGTGCTTGAGAGGATATGTTCCATTTATATGAACAACTTGAAGCATGCTGACAGTGTAACTAGGGTATAAGAGAATCCTTACTCTCAGACTATTTTAGACCTCACAAAGAGAAGTCTTTAAAAATGAAATAACCATGTCAGGAAATCAAAAGAACCTGCCACCCAACTACCCCAATCGCTTCCGCCACAATTACCTTGACTTCAAATCAATTTTAGATTAAAAAAGCTGCCAGCAATCCAATTCAAGTACTCATTTCCTCGTTGTGACTTTTGATTGACTACTGGATTAACAACACAGCCTGAACATTGCATACTTGTATGGTTCGAATTATTTAGCCGACGATGGGCCGGGGTTGAGGAAGAGGGGGTGTTAATTTGGCCAGCACCAGAGACGCGACAGGAGATAGTGAAACGGAATAGTCAAGGCCCAAACGCTCGAAGATCTAAACAAATCATCCACCAATACAGTGACATAAGACATCAGGGAGAACCTACGTTCGGGAGAACACTGACGGAGTTTCCGTTTTCCCCCTCTCTTCTCATGTCTCCAACACCCCAAGGTTTTCTGGTTCGGCACAAGCGTCGTGTTCGCTTTAAAGCAGCAGATGGCGTGTAAAAAGTGGGTCAGCAAAATGTCAGCACATTTTAAACGATACCCGAGTCCAAAACACCGACTGCACGTTTAAGGCACGTAAACCCAGTTTCGGGTCGGGGATACGTGCGCAATGCGCGTTGCGCAACAACACACAAGGTACAAGGACTGCGCAATATGGCGTCTCAAAAACCCGACCTGGGTTACTTACATCAGGGGGGACGGCGAAAAATGAGGTCGCCGCCAGCTCGCCCACTAATCTTAAGGGGGGAAAAAAGACAGGCGGTGGAACAAGTTACACGAAAAGTGATTAAAATGCCCTAATGTCGGACAAGAAAGACGGAGCGTTTGGCCGAGTTCAGGACTGCATTCGACCAAACAAAGTGACAAGTGTCATGTTTCAAGAAATAAATTGAGAAATTAGCACGAAAAAAACGACGAATGGTATCACAGGTAAATTACGCAATATTTAACACACTGTGTACCAATCCGAAAGACTTTTTAGGAACTCAAATTTGTTTTTCCTAAACAAGAATTTAACCCTTTAACCGGGGAATTGATTTTCAAGAACCCACATTCTGTCGTACAATCCTATATTATAAAACAAATAATTGGATTTTGGTGTTCGGAGCAAAATTTCAGAACGGCTCAATGAAATCGCATAAAAATGAACATACCGTAAGTAC
>JAQGBY010002673.1:0-21930 GCA_034698785.1 Mycogona germanica | reverse complement strand
ATCAATATAAAATTTAGATAAATGGAAATGGAGATCAGCGAATGTATCTGCAGGTAATAGGATTTAAAAAAAATACCTTTGAGATACTGTCCATTCATAGTTAGGCAATATCAACTAAACTATTATTATTAAACGCTGGGAATTGCAGGGCTACAATTAAAAACTCGGCAATGAAGATAGTTTTAACGGAAATTTAAAATTTCTTCTCGAAGAAAAGAAAATGTAATTTGCGAAAGACAAACGTATGAACTCACCCAAAGACTTTCGTCACTACCCAATAATTTGAAAAATAAAAAGGAATTTTTTAAACCATATTTATGACCATCAATAGTGGCTCTTGGAAGCAACCACGCTTCCTCGTCAGCTGATTTTATATTCCCGTTCTTTAACATCATTACGCCTCAACTTCACCATAAACGTGTAGATTGTACAAGCGGAGCGCGAGTTTCGAAAACTAGTCTTTAAAATTAATTTTATAAGCGGTAAATTTGAGAAACTAGATAGATCTAACACAAAATGTTGAGTTTGCGACCATTTTGAGTTTCTAAGAAAACTGATTGATGTAATTTCGAAGCACTACCAACTGTTTTCTAGTTGATGACCTTTTCATTTCAGATTTTTTTACACAATAATTTCGACAGTATTCAGCACAACTAACGAATGTTCCACTGTCTAAAATAGTATCCAACTTCTGATTGTGCACTATCGAATGTTTTAAGATATCGCGCATTACTGCAGTGTACGTAAATGTTAAGATAGAAAATAACACATCCGCGAAATACTTGTGATACAGTCGAGCAGATTCAAATCTCGAGTTTGCGGTCAGTCTGAAACCTAATTCCAACCGACACAGTACTAGATAGAGATGATAGAAAACATGCCAATACAAACCATGAGTTGTCGCACACCCCCAACACATCCAGGCACACCCACACCCGACTCGGCCAAGCACTATTACAATGGCATTGACTGTCAGGTGACCAGTGGAGCCTGTCTTCGCATTCTTGAGCTGGTGAGGCTACAAGGTTAACGCCAGGAATAAAGAAAATTGTGGTTTATCACTTGCTCTTTCCCCCCGGTCACACACAAAATAAGGAAGGAACACATTTGTGGGGGTGACTGGAGGACGTGGGTGAAAATGGAGGAAGGAGAAACGGCGAGTTCAGCTAAAGATAAAAACGATTCTTCTATATACAACACGGGGTTCATCGATCTACCACATATATTGGAAAAAATATATAATCCATTCTCGGCATATTTGTTAAAACTAGAATCATTGGAGGCCCTAGATAACTTGAGGCTTGATACATATTGGATTAAGTTTACACAACAAAATGAATGTAGATACTAACCTATTGCTCCGAATTTGTTTGATGTGATTGAAAACGTTGATGACGTCACGTATGCGCCTGGGCGCCTCTTCGATTTTGGAGGCCAGACAAAGACAGCCCATGGACACCACCTATGGGAGAAGGAAACAAGAAAAACTGGCTAAAATGTGATGTCAACTGATGTGATGTGATGTCAGAACAATGATGTTTTTTGGAAGTAACAAATATTTTGCGTTTCTTCTTTGTTGAAATGAACACGCGCTATACTTTAAACTTGAGCTCGGTAAAATATATTTCTTTTGAAATTAATTTCGTGGGTCAGACAATGTGCTTAACATAAATGCCAAGGAAACGAGGTCGTCTGTCACAAGGGAATAATTTAAACACGCGCAACAAAAACACGACCAATACAAAAATATGAAGAAAAAAAAACTCACTTCATAGTTGTACTTGATTAATGACTTTGAATAAAAGAACCGATGAAACAGCACTTGTCCAGTAGCCATAGCGACCTGGTAAACCAAACAAAAAAAAGGTTATCAAATCTAATATTTTTATATTTCAAACGTCTTCAACAAAAAACATATAATTTGAGTACATGAGTGATATAACAAGAAACTGACAACGCGAAGTTTCGGGACCTCACATTTGATTGATAACGAGAAGACGATAAGGCAGGCCAAGGCCAGACAAAAAAGCAAGACTATAAAAACCAGACCACTGTGATTTAATTTAATAGGTTGCAAACATGGTATTTTTGAATAAAAATTGTCAAAACTGAAATTCAATCTGCAGGAGAACGTGGGGGGGAAACACCCAAAGGTCCAAGGGCTCCGATCAGCAACCTCATGCAATCACCCCAGCCAGGTGACGTCATGGCCTTCAATCTGGATCACACCAGCCTACAGTCGTAGGCCTATTTGTGAGACCGCTCAAACAGGTATTTTGTAATTACGTCTAGCGCCACTACATTACGTCGCAGGTATCGTCTAGGCCCATTTGGTGTTCCCCAAACAACACCAGGCAAACAAATGACTTCGCTGAGCGAGATTTTCGAGACATTTGTCGCCTAACTTTCAGCCCTAGTCATGGACTCCATTGTTAAAAGGCAACGCTTCTGCTGGCAGTATTTAGATTGAAGATGGGTGCGTTATTTTCTAAACCAAATTTTCTATTCCGGAACCCACAAAACTGGCTCCAAAACAACGCGCACCCACCACCTATAAGATCATAAAGTATGTCAACGGAGCTAAAACGATTTTATGGTCTAGCCTACACATAATGGGAGAAACCAGCAAATGCTGCACACTTCAATCATTTAGCTCAGCAATTCACACCACACGACCAAACCCCTTCCATATAGAAGAAAAACAAAACACGGGAAATTCATAGAGGATCTTACCTGAGGCAGTTTCAGCAAAATGCCACCAGTTTGGATCATTTCGGTGCCCAAAATCCGCAAGTCCATTTCGGCCTCTTTGTCCAGACCATCTTGCGCCGAGCAGGTCACCTCGATTTTATCCTTGGGAAGAAGGCAGTTCTCCAACGTCAAAATTATCCTGCCGTAAGGAACCACATGGTTGGAATTATTGTGATTGCCGTTGTTTTTCACGCCGTTATCCACCGTCGCCAACTTCACCGACGCTGCCATCTTTCTTTCTCTGACGAAACGCAGGAAAAACGTTTTCCGGCTTCAAGCTACTATTAACCATTCACACATACTACTATATCCGGGTTAGATGAAGCGCGTTCATCCATTAGTCTGCAACTAACGTAGTTTCTCCATGAAAATCAATACCAAAGTACGACGCGACCCATAATCACTAGAATATAGCACTCCTGTGGGAACGGAGCAAAACAAGTATTTCCTAGAAGGTCCAATGAAGCGCTCGCATTCCGTGACGCGCGAATTTCGATGACGTAAGAGTTTCTGACGCGCGAAGACGTCTTAAATGACCATGTGCAACTCTTTTTTAAACGGGGGCCGCAATACTTTTTTAAAACGCCGCAGATCCAAATAACCTTTTCTAAAGAGAAGCAGAGAAAATTCCTAGTTTTCTGTTTGACAAAACCATCTTCAACAACATGGCACAAATTTATTGAAAGAATGTATTTAGTTTTTTTTTTTTTTACAAGTTCTTAATTTTTAGTTATGACAATGTTTTAACATGTTTTCATAATTTAGGAAATGTCAATTTGCGTGCGAAAAATATGAACGAAATATAAAAAAGATAAACTTGTCGCAATGAATGAAAGTATTGTCAAAAATGACACCGTTTTTAATGTGATGATTCATTAAAGGATTTCTGAAAATAATTTTTTACAAACAATTTTGAGAAATGTTTACAACTCTGGCAATTTGCGAGGCAACCAATAAATTAGCGAACGAACGGGAGGGATCTTAAAAAGAATATTTTTAATAAAGATGACCTGCCACTGCAAATGAAATCGATATTGTAAATGAACAATGATTCGTTAAACAATTATACAATGGGCGAAAAAAAAAGTTGTAATTAAATTGGCCAAAATTAAAACAATCGTATCGTAAAAAAATCGATGATACTCGTCAAAAAAACCAACACAAATTATCGATGACGCGCACTTCTCGCCGCCAGGTTTCGGTTCAGACGCCGACTACTGGGCGCGGCGCCTGATCCCATCGAGAACATGGCTGGCGAGCTGGTTGCCGGATTGGGGCCGCCCGGACCGGCACCGAAATTGAAAGACGGCGGCGATGCGGGATTAAACGCAAACCCCCCGCCACTGCTCGGCACACCAAAGGCCGGCGATTGCATCTGGATGCCGCCAGCATTAAAATTGTTATTGTTGTTACTGTAGTTGGAGCCTGAGGCTACGGTCACAGTGTTGTGTCCGGGGGTTGCTGCCGGTTGGCTGCCACCGGCGCTGAACTGGAAGCCGGAGGAGGCGGTACCGTTGGTCTGGCCGCCGAAATTGAACCCACCGCTCGTACTGGTGGCCGGCTGCGGGGCACCCCCGAAGACGAACGGCGTTGAATTGTTACCGTTCATGGGCTGGGCACCTCCTCCTCCGAAGGAGCTCATCTTCATACTGGACGAGCCGAAGCTGGGCGGCGACGTGGCCGAAGAGAACGCCGATCCGGCATTACTAAAATTGATGGTGGACGATGCGAAACCGGCGTTGTTATTGGCCTGGGTGACGGAACCAAATGCGGGTGTAGGGGCGCCCATGCTGCTGGTGGTCGGTGCGCCGCTACCAAAAGTAGTTCCACTAAACGGCGAGGAAATGGCAGCGGCTCCTCCTCCAAAGGCATTGGTTGCGCCGAACGCGTTCGTGGTGGGCGCTGTTGCTGATCCACCGAAGGCCCCAGCATTACCGAAGGTGCCACTGGTTGCCACTCCTCTTCCGAACAAGTTGGCCGTCGTCTGAGACTGTGAAGACGCCGCGCCGAACGTGTTTGCTCCTTTGGTGGACGAAGTCACCGACATCCCAAAAGAGGCGGTGACCGGGGCATTGAGTGCGCCGAAGGTGGATGCGGAGGTGGTGCTGGTCAGGGAATTGCTCGCCAAAGATGAGATAGAATTGATCGCATTCATTGTGTTGGTCGGACCGTTGGTGTAGTTGTTGGCGGACCCAAACAGGTTGGTGCTGGCAGCAGTGGTAAATCCAGTGCCACTATTGGCGAAGGGTGAGCTGACGGTGGTGATGGCGGTTGGCGCAGCGCCCATCGCACCGAAAGTGATCCCACCGCCCTGAGACTGCACACCGCCGAACGTGGACGGGGCACTGGCCGCAGTTCCAATCATGGCTTTAGAAGATGCGGAGTTCATTGGCAACAAGTTGGAACTGTTAAAGCCGAGCTGGCTGGCTGGATTGGGGAGCAGCGACGATGCCACGGTGGTGGTGGCGGCACAGAGTGCAGCGCTGCCGGCCGATGTCATGTTGATGCCAGAGAATAGACCACCAGCAGTGGGGATGGGAGCAGCTACGCCGCCGCCAAACGACAACGCCAGCTGGGCTGTGGAGATAACCGGCGGCGGAGGCTGCTGAAACGCCGCCGCAAAATTCAGCGCACCGAAGGTGGACTGGGCTGATGTTGTCGTGGTTATTGGTGGCTGGACGATTGAGAAGGGTGTGGCGCTCGCAGTGGCGGCAGTGGACGAGAACAATGAGTTGTTGGTGCTGCTGCTGCCCTGGGCGACTGGAATCGACGTGATGGTCGTGTTTGGTCCAGCTCCTCCATAACTGAAGGTGGTGGTGGTAGTGGCCAGAGGTTTAGGGAGGGACTCAGTTGATGGTGCCAAGCCAAACTGAATTGTGGCACCATTGCCACCAGAGGACGTCAGTGCCGGCGCGGATGAGAAAAGCGACGAGGAGATGGATTGAGCGGTCAATGGCATGGCCATTGTAGGAGTGGCGCCGGGGATTTGAGAATTTGTCGTGGCAGTGGTGTTGGTGCTGGCGATTATCTTTGTACCTTCCCCTTCATTGGATGCGAGCGATGTGGCGTTGGCGTTAGTGGAACCGGACGTGGTGGCAGCCGTGGTCATTAAATTGGGGCATAGTACACTGGGTTGAGAGGCGCTGGTGGTCGTGGGTAGAGCGAAAGTGGCAGCACTGGTGGTTGCACTATTCGCCGATGGTGCAGAGCCGAAGGTCATGGCGAGTGCGCTGGGGAAGGTATTTGTCGGCTGGAGCAGGCCCGACGTCGTGGAGGGCGTGGCGAGCAGGCTGAAGGGCGTTTGGTTAGATAGTGATCCAAGGCCACTAGCAGCCAAGCCCGATGGTCCAATACTGGTGGTCCGGCTGTTGGTCTCCACTTTAACGACAGAGGAGGGTGGGGGAAGGGAGATATAAGATGTTAATACAACAGTAGATACTGCAGGTTACAGGACAAAATTGGATTTTATTTTTCAGCTGTAATGCACTGCAGATGATTATATGTCACCATCATTAAACGAGGGCACATTTTCACCCGTTCCCCAAAATCTAATAAACATGAGCGTTGGCGCTGGAAAACCAACGGAACTGCAACGGGTCATACTCGTCATAAAAAAACGATCTGAGTGGTGAATCCGAATAAATAATAATTTTGAAATGCAATTTGTGGCGCAAGAGTTTAGTTGTAAAGTAGAAGTCACCTGGTCCACGGGAGCCTTCTAGTAAATTATTCAATTTTAATAGTTTATATCCATCGCCTTCATTTACCCGTAATTTCCTTGTGCTGCGGTGACAGGAAGCTCAAGATCGTCTTCAACCTATCTTCGTCAGTCTTTCTGTCAGCCATATAGTCAGCGACGGTTGGCACGTAGAATGGCCGTGTAATCTAATAAAAACAAAAATAGAATTCAACAATTCACTCATGAAAATAATACAGATTCAGACAACTTCTGTCTTCTGTGTTCTAACACTGATTTAATATTTACATATATTAAACAAATATTCAGTATTTACTTGTTTAGAATTTGTACAAAGAAATGCTAATTAACAACGAGCATTCTAATCTAGAACAGGGTGCGTAACAGGATCTATGATGCTTAGCCGATACGCTATAAGCTTCTGGTAACACATTTTTGTATCTCCAGCAACATTTGTTTTAAAACTTTGTTGAGCATTGCTACTCACCCTTTGCTTGTCAGCGGAACTTTGATTTTGGATTATAGACGTCGCCGGAGAGTTAATCTACAAAAAAATTAAACGAATTTCAATCGTTTTTATTAATACAATTGAATTGTAAAAGTCAATAATTCATCATTTTAACTTGTTTCATGACAGAAAATTACACTCGCCTCTTCTTCGCTAGGCGAATTGGACAGGCGAGATGAGGACGCTGAGGGCGGCCTCGCAGTACTGTCGTCATGATCGGTCACCGTTTCAGGCGCTCGAACTGGCGTTGAAACAGCCATATTTGGAAGCAGTGTTGTCGGTGACTCCGGCAGGCGGGTGTGATTGCTTCTCTTACTGGTGCTGGCGTTCTGATCGAAATCGTCGCGCTTTCTTTTGGTCGAGGCCATGTTCTAGAAAATATATTTACAATAGCAACCGTTATTATGTATTAATTGGCACATTTTTAAATTTAATATTTTTTGTGCCCGAAACAGATTCGCATCAAATCAACCATTTTTCATTAAGTTGGTTCATTTCAATCACCCCAATAATTAAAACTACGTAAAAATCATTTTGCGCCTGTTTAAAGCACAATAACCAACCCCTTACACTTTTATACACAATTCTACGACATATTAAAAATGAATAAAATGAGTTTCTCAGAAATTCTAAAAAGGGCTGCGCATTAGTATTACATTAATTAGCATTCGTTTGGACGAGCTGTAGGAACTCTCGATGGCGGTGCACGTCTGTCGCTTGAAGGTGACAGTCTTGCCGGCGCCAGATGGCGATACCAGTCTCGGATCGGGCGAGGTGCTTATCGGTCGCGGCGAAAACAGACAGCTGGCACTCTCCATCATCTGATCATCGAAATAGGGAATGAGTCCGTCGGAGATCATGGGTGCCGCTACTGCTCCATGTGGCTCAGAGAAGTAGGGAAGATCAGCTCGCTGGCGCTTGGTGTTGGCGTCGTTGATCGACGAGGAATCCTTGCTCAGCCGTTTCCTGAAACGGAATTAGCAAAAAATGTAAAGCTGCAATTTTAGGGCAGAGATGAATTTTAAAATTTATCCGCATCGTGATCGTCTACAAAGAAATTTCAATAAAATATGGAGTTATAGGTCAAAAAGCATTTTGAAATTTAAATTTAGACTATGATAATCAATTTGGTAAAATTGGTGCTTCCACGGACTCCTTTCGTTGGGCATTTTTGCAGCGGAATGACCTTTCAAGCTGACGATGTGAAATTCTAGGCTACACGGATATTAATTTTTTTAATAATAAATTTTCTTTCAAACAAAGAGACGATTATAAACGATGGTGGATCTCTGGACGAGATTCATAACTGGCGGTGACGATAGCGTAGACAAAAAAACGAAATCTGAATCAATTACTGTAGGATGCACTATTTTATGTTCAAGATTATACTTATAACACGATTACATTACAAAATTTAAAATAACCACCAAAACGAGAATAATACAGTGTAAAAAATATAAATTACTAAACTATACAGATGTTTTAAAAATATAAGAGGCAAGATCGTATTTGAAATATAATAATAAAAAATAGCCCCATTTTATTATTATACAGATGTCGTTGATACAATTTAGCAATTAATGTTGACTGCACCCGATCTAACGAAAGTTATATAAAAAATAATTATATTCATAAAAGCCCTAACCAGCTTTCGAATAATCCATCCATTTTCAAGGGTGGTTCGTGGTGCAGTGGTCAGATTTCGTTTTTTTTTGTCTACGTTATCGTCTCGTCCAGAGATCCACCATCGTTTATAATTAGACTATCCACCGGTGTCTCACCCATTTTCTATCTTAAAAGAGACGATTGTCGAGAAAAAAATGCTTGAGTAACTAACTTGAGATTGCGAGTGTTGGCTGTGGGGATTCCACTTGAGTTGGTCAGGCTGGGAGCAGAATTACCGGAGGTTTCACGGCCCAATCTAGTATTAAAAAAGAGTATGGGTTGGCAAAACTCTGAAACAGCAATTATTCCCTTTAAAAAGATTATAAATATTCAGACGCTTAAAATTTTTAATAATTGGTAACACGTGTAAAAATGCAACTTCATAAATATGACATAGCAATGTCCGCACTATTCCTTTGATTTCTATTGAATAGGCGGTACATCTAAATCAAGTTGAAAAAATTGAGGCAAAGTTTTGTATGTACGTATAATCTAACCTTAATTTTGCTGCGCTCAGCATTTCAGAGTGCGGCAATTTGTAGTGCATTGGAGTGGTGGGCGTACCGCCTAGAGAAGGCGACAGCTTCGTCGGGGAGATCGGACTCAGGTTGACCACAGGGTAAATCCCGGGGCCGGTATATTTGGGTTGACAAACTGCGCTAAACGGAGATTTGCCTTCGGAACACGACTTTTCACTGGAAGTAAAATGAAGAATTGGTATTCATAAAACGCTAGTCGCTAATAGTAAGAAATACAATTAAACATACACAAACAAATCATGTCAGCTTGGAAGGCAGTCAGTATATGTGAGGTTCGAGAAAAATTTATACGAAGCTCTAGACCGCCGAGAGGAATCTTGCGGGTTACTGAGAAAGAAAGTTTTTTATTTTCAGGATTTGAACTTCCCTGAACATTTGGCCATTTCTGGAATTCGACTTTCGCTTTACCCGCAACTTGCAAAGATAATTTTATTAACAAATTCAGCATTACATCAGGTTCAACCTTGTCCTAGACCTTTTTTCGAAATCACTCACAACCGACAAACTGACATTGTACATGCACTGTTACAGACTTGCGTCAACTTAACTTTTTAATCGGGTTTTGGCAGGGGCTATGTTAGAATGGCCTGCCCAACCCTAAGAAATCAATCCCAAGTTTTCAAAAACGTGACCACGTGACTAAAGCGCTTACCTGAGACAAGGGCCCCTGAGTCTGGCCAGTCCCTGCAGGCTTCTCTGATCCATGGTGTGCAATGAAGAGGGCATCCGACCAGCACCCGCGCAGGTGGCCGTCGGCGTAGAAGTGAATTTGGGCGAGAGACGAGGAGACCTGCTGCCCAGAGGGTGACTATTATTGTAGTTGATGCACTCGAAGGCGAGTCTGGGAGACACATTGCGGCCGGCGGTAAACGGCGACTGGTTGGGCGAGAGACTCTGGTAGGGACTGGTCTGGCGGGGAGAGGACGAAGCCGAAGCTGTACTGGACACGATCCGGTGCAGGTGGTTGAGAGAGGCGCTGCTACCGCCGGTACTGGTTGTGCCGGACGAGAGACGCCAACGTGCGCCCTGCTGCTGCTTCTTGACTCGAGACGAGGCAGCGGCCAGCGCGTTCGGCGCCCCAACAACCGCACCACCGCCTTCCAACCAGTCCGTCTTCTTTTTGACCACCAGCAAACAGATTCCGAAGATGATTAGAATTCCCGCGTAGATTGGAAGATAGAGTAGCGTGTACACGAAGACGCACAGCCCCAGAACCAGGTCCGGACGACTCCTAATCATCGTGGATTGTTGAATTTCTAGCGTCGTAAACCACCATTTTTAAAACAACTTTCTGGGGATTTTTGTTCATTTCTGCGCGAGTTGTGACCGCGTGGTCGCTAGGTGGCGACACCAGTTGTGCGGGTAGGTGCTGCCGCCGGCGGTGACTGCCGTAAATTGAGCGGAGCTGGAGGTCGATGACCCTGCAGGCGAAGACGTCAGCTTTGAAAAAAGTTTAATGGCCTCGGACCCAAAGGGTTGAATTAGGGGGAGTGGGAAGGAGTTTGCAGTTAGGAGTTGTTTTCCCTGGGAATTGGGGGGGGGGGGGAAATAAACCATAGTTTTTCTTAAAGATTGACATTGCAGCATGAATAAGTGTATACAAATAAATCACTCCTTCAAGGCACAATAAATATAATTAAATTGCAGGAGCGCGGCAATAACATTTGAAACACGGGTAAATTAATGATACAAGCTTTTATTAAATGTTAAATGATAACCAAACATACTTTTTCTTCAAAACATAAAGCAACATTTATCAATGGAAAACAAACTCATCAAATGTCTTTACAAAACAATAAAAATTGAATGCTTTGTCGTAACAGTAATCGTCAAAAGCACAACAATTTGCCACAAGCAAGAGTGAACTTTTTGACTAGATAAAATATGTGGCACACACAAAAAGAATAGATAGAATATGAGATAACAACGTTACTAAGTTGGCCAATTGGTGTGCACACATCGCTGGCCAATCAATCCATTAAATTTAATGATTTTCACCACAAAAAAAATGCAATTAAGAGTACAATTGGACTACATGTATAATTTGGTATTTGCAAACAGTCAAACCTTTAAAAATAAAACACCGAAGGGCGACAATCCATGGCCTGGCTCGATAAAGAAAAATCGCTCTAAATTCGATCCCTCACACTTATTATGGCCTATGCCCATTGTACCCCAATTACATAATTTCTGACTTTATTTTCTCTTTTATGTATATTTTTTTCTGAATCGACGATAAGCCATCTATCTTCTGTAAATAAATAATGCTGCATTGGAAAGTTATTACAGGGTAAGAAATATATTTACATAATACGGTTTGCGAGACATACATCTAGAAATACAGATTACTAAAAAAATCCGCTTGATTATCGATTAATGAGCTAACGAAATGTAAAATTGCCTGTGACCGTCACTAATAAAAATTAAAATGATTTATGAATCCAATTTAAAATATGCGCTTCGTCATACATGTATTACAATTATTCAATGCGGCCCAATGTTATAATGGAAATGCAGACAGGAGTACTCCGAATTAACATAAAAATTCATTCATCAATATTAATTTTCATTTATCATTATGAGACTATAATTAAACTGCAACTGTTTGCAACTGTGGTGGATAAATTCCCTTACTATCGGGAATTTAAATTAAATGCAAGTTTGTTTTAAAAACGAAAAGCAAACGCAATATATCATCCCAATATTACAATTCCACACTAGACACACATCTACCTCAACATTCGCGACTTGGAAATGATAATTAAAACGTAAAAAAATGTCTACTAAAACTTATAAATTATTTTAGTGAATCCATTTATTAGCCGACCAGTTAAGCTTTAGTAAAAAACTTTCAGTCCCCCAATGTTCAAGCAAAAAAAAAGTATTTTACACCTTTGAGATGATCATCTCAAAGGTGCAAAATGCTTTTCTTAAATATGAATGATTCGGTAAATATTAGATTGCAAATATTTGGATCTCGTGGATATTGAATTACTTATAATAGACAAAAATTAAGCAGCTATTACCTTTTTATTAGTTGCTTGGGTTCGGTTCATACGTTTACTGAAGCCATATCTCAGAGTGTCCAACATATTTAAGCAACACATTGAGCAGAGATATAATTTGGTTTCACAGTCATCTCATCACGCGCATGAACTCCAGGCCGATTTGTGTAGCAGCATATATTAAAATGATCACGAACCTCAGCCTGTCCCAAGCTTCCACGTTTTTTAAGCAGAATTCAATTGGCTGTGGATGGATTTTAAAAATTCATGCGCACCACAAGCGGGAGATTTGGGCTGACAGGTGCGTGACTTATATGTGTTCCAAGTGCAGCGAGATTCACACCTATTGCGTGGAAACTAGTCTATTTCATATTTGGCCAGAATTGAATATAATAACGTTGGGTGGAACCTTCGAAAAGTCGATCCAGCCAATTGGATAATCCGTCGAGTAGATTTTCTTCAGAGATGGCAGGAATAGTTGGCGTTGGCTCCTACAAAACAAGTAACACAAATAAAATAGACTCATTAGAAATTGGGCCACAATAAATTTTACAAAAGCGAACATCAAATTGGATTTTATGATCAACTTGCCTCCAATTTCGACCCAATCTCTACGTCACTTGTTTCAGTCTCGCTACTCTCGCTGGTATCACCAAAGCCAATAAAATCTCCCCCACCAGCAGTTCTTCTCTATAATAAAATATTAATTATTGTGTTATGCAAATATTTAAAAATTGAACAAAGTTAAGATGAATAGTTACACCGGTATATTTATTGAATAGAATAGAAATAATGTTTTCATATTTTCAAATATGAGAAAATTGTGTTTGTTACCGTTTTTGCTCATTTCCACATACCTTGGTCAAAAAATCGGTTCGAATGTTTTCCTGGTACTTGGCGTGATACATGCAGAAGTATTTGCGATGGCCGTTGAGCGAAAGCACCGTGCCAATGCAATTCTTTGTGATGATGTTTAACTCGCGGGGCTCCGACAAAGTCTGAATAAGAAGACGTCGGTACCACTCAACGTTCTTGTCCAGCATTAAGAAAGCGAACAGAAGGCTTTTGTTTCTACGAATAGAAATAATGAAACTCACGTAAGACATAAAAACAATGATTTGCAAACTTGCATTAAAAATAACTTAAAGTAACGAACATTTCTTGACTCAAGATTCCAAAAAATAAAACATTTTTATGAGCAGTTTTTAAAAAGAAATTATTAAAAGCACAAGTGTAACTGACACTGAATAGAATTCATAAAATTTACACTTATTTCACGTTATTAAAAAGTGTACCCAATTACTTTCTATAGGGGTGGCACGTCCTGTAGAACAGTGGCAGCAGGATGGGTTTGGTCTCGTTGTCCAATAGAAGGATGATCGTCCGACATCCGGGCTTCAGCAGACGAACAAGACCGTTGTATGTTTCGCCTCTAAGTTCGTGAACATTCAGAGTCACGTCTTTGGTGACCTTACTAAAAAAACGAAACAGAAATAGTGAGAATATGTTTCTTTAATAATTGAAAATAGCGCATCAGATCAACAAGTTACCTGCTTGGAAAAGTAGGCGGATCTCTACCATCTCTTCGGTACTTTTCGCTTATCCCTTCTTCCTCTATTTTTCTGGTGATTAAAATTTATTTGTTATTATTATACATGTATCGTAATTGCATAGAAAATTGGTATCACTTTTCATTCGCAAATAACGAGCTACAATTGTGTTCAACATTTCAGTTTCACTTACACTAAATAGGACATGAAATAGCCACCGGCCACTACAAAGATGATGGTGAGAATGACGGATATAGCAGGAAGAGCTTCGTCCCGCGTGATGTTCTCCCTGAGAAACTGGGTGACCGACACCATCTTCAAAATGATCCTTGAGAAGATGCTCATGGCGTGCTCATCGACCAGGGCCTAAAATACGAACAGTTAACGAGTTGTGTTTGCAACAGATGGAAACTGAAACCGGGTTCAATTCCCGACGTTGGCTCTCGAAAATCTCGATCCCGGGGTACTGAATAGCGCATAGTACGGGTACGGAACACCTGTAGTGCGATTAACTGCAGCTGATTAAAAAAGATTGAATTTTGAAGGTGGAATCGCTACCTGAACAATAGCATCGGTGGAAATGAATTCCTTGGAGTGCAGCAGAGTGTTGACAGCTGTATGTAAAACTTCGACGGATATGTTGACGTTCTGAGAATCGACTACCCAGTTCTTCTCCAGCCACTGATACTGAACCAGGGCATTGTTTCGTCTCCACAGAACTACTAGCCCGGGTCCACTGGTAGTCGCGTTTTCTAAATTAAAACAAAACAAAAAATTTATATTGCTTTAATAAGTCTTCCATGTGTAGAATTTAAATGAATTTAAATAAAAATTCGACACTACCTGTGGAAAGAGCGCTGAGGAAATTTGTTTGCCGATCGGCGAACATGTACACGAATTTGACTCGCTTGCTCGCCGGTGGATACTCGCGAAGGTAGTCCCGCATTGCCTTGCAGTAGGGCTGATGGGCCGGTATATTTTGAATCACCAGAACGATACAAAGTCTCTTCTTCAGACGGGACGCCTCCGGGGGACAAAGCTGGTCAAACATGTTCTGGAAGGATAAACATTTGAAACATGGTAAAACATATCCAAAATATATTTAGATTGACTTATTAGTTAGATTATTACAATTAATAGAGTGCGTGCTAAATTATTCATTATTTCATTTAATTTTAATATAATGAATAATTCTGAGCATTTCAATCTGACAGATTTTTGATAAGGTACCTATACAGTACAACAATTTTAAATCCGAATTAATAGTTTTTGGAGAATTGAATTGACTAATCTATTATGAATTTCGAAAGAATGGAACTGTTTCCAACGGTACCTGCGACGACAATCTGGGCAGTAGCAGGAAGCGGTTGGCCGTGATCAATTCCTGCATGGTGCTAGTGGGGATGTCGGGCATGGCCAGGCTGGCCACGGGTGAAGCGTTATCCTCGTTGAAGATAAGCAACGTTTCCTTGTTGTCTGTGGCCACCTGGTAGCGTCTGACCAGCTCCTCGGTCTCCTCCAGGTCTAGCTGCACATAGCCAAAGGCGACGTGGGTGCGGAACTTAAAGGCAGTGAGCAGGTAGCGCAAGCGCGGCGATTCACGGCGGCCGAACAGCAGCACTCGCACCCGGTTGTCAATCCAGCCGGAAAGGAAGTCGTCGGCGGCCGCGACAGACTCCATCTGCGTTATGGTGCGGTACGGGAACTTGCTCTTCACGAATTCGATGATCTTGACCAAACTCAGCTGGTACTCCTTGTAGTGGTAAACGCGGTTGTCCAGCACTAGCACCAGATAGGGCAGTGACGAAACGCCTATTCGCTGGGCCAGATTACGTTCCCAGTTCGCGTGCACTGTTGCGAATCCGATTCCTACAGAAGAAAAACCCAGCACACCAATAGGATGTCAATGTAATGGGATGAGGTGTTCTCGGTTGAATACGTCTCATTCCATAATATACACGTTTAAATAGATTGTAGAATGTCTCAATTAAGTCTTAAATTATAGCATGCACAAAATAGAATAACATATTTTCGTTTCAACTGTGGTTTTCAACAATAAGTTTGTTTAGAACGTATCAAAAACCGGATCATCTGATTAAGCGGGTCTCGAAAAAACGCTGTTTTTCTTTGTACAGGTTAAATTAGATTGTGTGATAATAAACATTGATTCTGCTGAAAATAAGAAATTCAGCAGATGGGGTAGACACAAAGTGGAGAACAAACCTAATGGTTCCATTTCGTCGACCAGTTTCTTCCACATCATTTCCGCTTGCAAACACGGCAGACACATGTCAGAATAGAAGAAAATGAGGTACGGCTGTTGCAATGATTTGGGTAAAATATTATTATAGTAGGCACTAGAAAAATTGAAAAATAATGACAAAATTAGTACAGAGCGATTAACATCACAGTAACTGACAATCGATTTATCAAGATTGTATTGTTACTTCTCAGATATTGACTGCTTTCGATAGATGCCTGATCGGTCCGACTTGAACTCAAACTTGAACCCGCCGGAGCCGAAGAAGGTTTCGAAGTTGTCGAATCTTTTGAACTGACTGTAATCTGATTTTTGTCTGAAATTTGGAGTGTCTTCAGTGACCCCATGCTTGTCGAACATTTCTCGCCTCTCCGAATCGGAGAGCAACTGTTCAAAACAGAACAAGTGTTAAGCCATGTTTTTCTTGGACTTTTGGTATAGAACATTTGTATTGATGAACGCAACATGATATTAAGCAATGACCGAACTCATTAGTAATTCACAAAATAACAGTACCTCGTAGGCTTGCTTTATTTCCACGAATTTGCTCTCGGCATTCGGATCGCTGTTTTTGTCGGGGTGCCTGAATCAATTAAAATATTAAGTAAAAAGGATCCATCAAATTTGAAAATACATGTACGATGGTTGCTGAAAATTGGTAATTTCTATCAAAAATGTACACAGAACAGTCTTAAGGTAAACAAGAATGCGCCCTGTACATGTAAGTATATTACTCTGCCTTACAAGCAGAAATTTGCTACACTTTCTTCACAAATATTAGGCCAAGCCAACTGGCAACAAAGGTTGAAAGGTATAATATATTAGGTGCTGGGACTGCGTCGAACAAACCACCAAAGTAGTCATATACCAAGGTATACATTCTGACAAAAAATGTTTTTGTCCATAGTCTGGACTCAACAGGAAGCAATTTATAAGCAACATGAAATGGGCAATGTGGAATGCCAAATAGGTCGAATTTGAGCATAGCAACGACGTCTAGATTCAAACCCTGCTGAAGTCGAGGACAAAACACCACAAATGCCCACCAAGCGAGTAACAATTTTTGCATTTTTGACGCAAGCAGTCGAGGGTCAAGAGTAAATATAACCTTGTAATCCTGTAAGGAAATAGCGAAACGACTCACCATTCTCTCGCAAGAGCCTTGTAGGCCTTCTTGATATCAGAGATGGACGATGATTGTTGGACGCCTAGAATATTATACGGATTGCCTAGAAAGGTTAAAACAGAAGGTAGATAAGCCAGAAGAAGGCAGCTAAAACATAAAAGGAGCTGCATGGTGCTTCTAAATTGCATTTCTATTGCAGTTTCAGTAGTAGAAATGAATATCTCATTCAACTGGGCGACGCCATTTTTATTTTTGCCCTAGCGAATCGATGGAAACTGCATCGATAACAATCGACATTTTGTCACGAATGGACTCCAGGTGGCGCCAGGAACACCACGTCAAAGCTGAAATCAAAAGCCCGCCACTTTTTAAATTACATAATTGATCAAATTCATTCCACGACTGATTTCGGTGACAAAATTCTTCAGTTGAGATACACATTTTCGTCAGTCATCTGAAATGTTTCAAGAAATTGTCTGAAACGCGCAACCAACAGATGACAGCAAGATTTCCTGTCGGGAACAAACCAAAAGTGGCGCGCGCGAGTTCGAGTCTGTGTGAGGGGGGAACATAAATTTTGAACAAAAAATAAAATAGCCAAAATGTTCGTTGTCAACAAAAAAATATCATGCGATTTGAGCAATTCTTTCAGAAGATCTGATTAAATATGACGTATGACCCGTTTTTTAAAAACACGCTGTAGTTATCACTTAAAGGACACTCACATAGAATCAGCGTTGCAGCTCGCGTTGTACAAAATTAGCGATAAAGACAACCCAAACCTGGTTGTTTGATAAAAATATATTATCCTCGTACTCATATTTATCCTATATCTTATCTTGTGAACATGTTTATAAGACCAAAACGATACTTTCCCCCAAACCGGACCTATTTGAGCTGAGCGTAAAAGTACAGAATAAGAATGTCTCAACGTTTCTGTGTCTGTGTGCAAACTACAATGCTGTGTACAACACAGCACAATCAAGAGAAACAGTCATGCATGAAGTTCCAAAGATTGTTTCCATCTAAAGATATTGTTAACGCAACAATATTGTATGAATCTGTCAACACCACACAACTGAAATAGACAGTTCTACCAGGAACAATTAAAGAGGTCAGCAATATATGAGAACGCCTGTAGCTAGACTGTAGTGCGGTTGACTACAGTTGATTGACGGAAAAACTCATACAGCGTTGTCATATTCTCTATTCATAATAGTTTTTGGTTCTGTTTTATGTGACCACATTAATAAATCATTTTTGAATTGCTAAAATGTTTCTTTTTATAGAAGAGCATTAAAAATTTGTTTGCCAACCGTGATGAGGCTACGATATTATTTTATTCTGGTCATCTGGATTGCTGTGATTGGTTTCACAGTACCACAAACAGCCAAGCCGCACATTATTTTTATTCTGGCCGATGATTTGGTAAGTCTATAAACGATTTCATAATACATACAAATATATGAATAAAATTTAATTTAACTAAAATTTACGGCTATCTCATGACCACGCCAGTAGTCAACTACAGAGTACTGAATTTTTTGTTCTTGTTTGTAATCACATATAATAATTTATTCTAAGGGCTGGGACGATGTGGCTTTCCACGGATCGGACCAAATTCCAACCCCCAACATCGATTCTCTCGCCTATCGGGGAATAATTCTGAACAACTACTATGTGCAGCCCATTTGCAGTCCATCCCGAAGTGCAATTTTAACAGGAAAACATCCGATTCACACAGGTTTCAACTTTATTTACATTATACTAATTTCACGCATTCATAATGTAGCTGTACAAAATTTAGTTGTGCTTATTACAACTACAAATTTTACCCGCAAGCAGCCCCCAATATAGGGGCCTATGGTAGGGACCAAAAGACCAGTTGGGGACAGACATGGATTTATTTTAAAAGGCTCTGGGTCTTATGTGTAACATTTAATGAGTATTTGATCGTAGGAATGCAAGTGAACGTCATTCGTGGTATGCAACCTTATGGTCTTCCCCTGACTGAGAAACTCTTACCCCAACACCTGAAAGATCTTGGCTACTCAACCCATTTAGTTGGAAAGGTACGCCCAATATGCTCAAATACATTTTAAATGACAAACTAACGTTGACACCTTATCCAAGAAATTTATATAAAACTCATGAAAGCTGAAATTGAAACTAAAAAATGTTTGCTGACGCCAGTGCACTGTAAATCGAGGAGACTTAAATTATGTAGATTTAAGTTTCCTCAGGCGACCATGTTCTTTCAGCCGTTTTCATTTCAAACACCATGAGAAGACTAATCAAGTCAACCTGATTTACAGTGTGAACAAATGTGTAAACTTTTTTTTTTTTTTTTAAAATTCACTTAAATGACTCATCACAACAGGAAGATTCAGTGCCCCTCTCAGTGCTTAGGCACTTTGTGAGAGGCACATTTTCACCAGTACCCCCAGCCAGAGCCGCGCCGGGAATCGAACCCGGGACCGCCGAACCACAGTCAGTCGCTTAACCAACTGCGCCACGTCGGAACATACAGAATTCCAAAAAATAACTTGCTTCTTTTGACACAACAGTGGCATCAAGGCTTCTTCAAATCAGAATATACACCAATTTATCGAGGTTTCGATTCCCATTTCGGTTACTGGAGTGGACGTCAGGACTACTACAGTCATGTGACCGAAGCGAGCGTAAGTAATTAGGCAACTAATTTATTGTGACCTGCTTGGTTCATGCCTGTATTGATCATTATTAGGCCTGTACAGGTGGTGCCTTTTGGTATTTCAAATCAGATTCTCATCCTCAAATTACGTCATCTGCGCATGCGCACAATCCCCAATTCCACTCATCGCATCGCCATGCGCAGATGACGTAATTTGATTTTTGAGAACCAAATTTGAAAGACGAAAATGTACATCATGGTGCTCAAATGTGAATGTTTGTACGTCTACTCTTAGACTCTAAGTTCGTTATAGCCCTGTTGCATTTGTGACCTCTTGACATTGCTCAAGAGATCTCAATTGCGATTTTGGGAAAGCGGGCTTTCGAGACCGCCGGCGCTTTCTTCAAATTCAGATGCTCTTAAAAGTACAACGCAACCTCTTGAGCACATTCAAAATTGTTATGCACAGTTGAGGTTTATTAAAGACTAGCTGACCCGGGCCACGCCTTGCTGTGGCTTCCGGTTCAATGGCTCGGTCACACAATTTTCCCTTTTTCCCGGGAATTTTTTTAGCCCGCTCGGTCACACTACCTCGTGTAAACAATTGTCCCTTTTCCCCGGGATTTTTTTATCCCGCTTTCCTGCTTTCCCGTGCTTTGCCGCTTTCCCATGCTTTGCCGCGACGCATGCATATGTGCTCTGGTGGCGTTAACTGAAAACTGTGAGGGGAGGGGGGGTTCTGAACTGACGTCAGCGAGAAGAACAAAAGAGAGAAGGTTTCTCTGAGTGAGTGGGGGAGCACACCTAGAAGCCAGGTTTGGGGATCCCGGTTGATGCGATCTGATGATCGATTGCGATCTGATAGCGATCTGATGATCGTAGGAGAGAAAAATTTGGCATAAACAATCTCGGGAATGTAGTGAACAAATTCACAAAATTTCATAGTGATCGGATGAATTATTTAGGAATGCATAAAGAACATACACACAAAACCACAAACAAAGATCTTTTCATTTTTATATATATAGATTTTACCACCAGCGCAGTCTGTCGTTCAAACTTGTCGAAAAAAAATCTTGTTTCACTATGACATTTGACATTTAAGATGGGCGACTTTCCATTCGAGAATGAAAAGTAATAAATATCTTACCACGCCGATTATATCAATTGTATAAACGAAGGCCCCATCCGGGGCTGCTTGTGGGTACATATTGTAATTGTAATTGTAATTGAAACCCTGATCAAGCATGCTAGTGTTAATTGCGCTTGGCACGTGTTCATGTAAGAAAATGACTAAATCATGTCGTAGTTTTACATATGCCAAGCCATTTTAAATTTTTTTAAGCCAACCACCACCAACACGAAAGTCGAAATATGAAGTCTCTTAGATATTTGTTAAAATATGCATACGCGTCATTCGTTTTCGGAAAATAATGCCGCTATTTGAAATTTTTAGTTGTATTTATTAGATTCCCTTAAAGAAAATTCGAATGACAGGAAATGCAGTTCGCAAATTCGGTTAATCTGAGAAGTACTTGGGTTTACACTCTGCACAATAACAAATAAGCGATTCAAGAGATCATGCCTTCCAACAGTACCATCTATAGCGGACATCTTTGCACATTAGTTTTCCTTCCTTACCTTTCCTGCTTGCATAACAGCTTATCATTGGCAGGCCTGTACTTGGCAGGTGATCGAAAATAAGCATTAAACCTGACCCGTATAGCAATCGGGAATCGGGATAGGTTTCTCAGTTTCTGCGATACTTCTATTCTCTTAGGAAAACGATTTCATTCCAAATTGGATATCAAATGAATATTCTTATATTCTAGGGTACCAGCATTGGGTTTGATATGCGCAGGAACATGACTATCGAATTCAGTACTCAAGGCAATTATTCTACCTGGTTGTTTACCGATGAAGCTGTTCGAGTGATGGAGGCGACATAAAAATGTATAAATGTCTGTACTTCCATAAAATATGTATTATTACTTACTTTCAAAGCCACTGTTTCTCTTCTTGACCGAATTGGCAGTGCACGCCGGAAACAGTTATGACCCAATTCAAGCTCCGGCCGATTATGTCGACAAGTTCAATATTATAGAGAATCCACTACGCCGAAAATTTGCCGGTAATAAAAATGACGCGAGTACACTTAATAATTATTAAATTAATA
>JAQGBY010002672.1:0-21933 GCA_034698785.1 Mycogona germanica | reverse complement strand
GCCGGGAATCGAACCCGGGACCGCCGAAACCACAGTCAGTCGCTAAACCGACTGGGCTACGACGAGTCGTACAATTCGGGACAGCACCGAATCAAGAAGACGAACCAAGTTGCGGACTCGCTTTGAAAATAATATTTTATTATCGTTTAATTAGAACTGGTAATTTCTAAAAATATAGTTTCGTACAGACCGGGAGTTGAACCACGGACATCTGGATTTCCGGCCCAGTGCCCGGTCTGTACGAAACTATATTTTTCGCAATTACCAGTTCTAATTAAATATTATAAAAGCGAGTTCGTTCCGTGCTGTCCCGAATTCATCATTTCCGATCAAAACTGGCACGTATTTTTGATACATTTAAATGTTCCTTTTGAAATGAGATTAAACAGTGAAACTTGTTTTGGCGAATGTTTGCAACATTTGCGAAAACAAAAGGATCCAGATTATTTCAACTTTTGATAAAAATTGGTCCACTTAACCATCAGTGCAAGAATCATTGTTGGATCCATTGGAAGATGTGTCGTCGATTATTCGTCATGCATCCGTCGCTCCCCATTAAAAATCAATAGTCCCAATTTGGTTGATTCTATGGATTTTACGATTGTTCCATTCGGAATTGCTATCGGTTCACAAGTATAACGTGATGTCGAGGCTTCGCTGGTTGTCAGCTGTCCTCTAGAGAAATGTAATTGCAGCACCACCTAGCGAGGATTCAGCGAATGTCTCCTTACATCTCTTAAGCGTTCAGCATGTTCAAATCGATTGCTTGTTTCCGATTACAATGTCTCGGCGAGTGCTTGTGGCCAGTGCAGATATATGGTGTGTAGGGCGCAAACAATACCAATTAACCGTATCGATTATTTCATAAATAATCGGCTAATCGGCTGCGACATCAATTCCGGCGAGCTGCGCGTCACGCGGGGGCGGGGATCGCTGGGACGACTTTGCGACGCCAAATTGCGCGCGAAGCCCGAACGATAAATCGGGGATTTTTTGTGTTTACCCAAGATCTCCTCCAATCATACTTAAGGCGCGAAACGCCTCTCAATCCGAGGACCAGAACATGGAAGGGTGAAGAAAAAAAATTGGTCATGTTTTCGCGGTGGGTGGACCGACCGCACATAAGATATACTCTGGGACAACTGTCGAGACGATGGCGTCAAGATTGGTGGTATTGGCAAGTAATTAGAAATCCCCCTCGGTACATACAGTACATGTACGAGTATCTGCTGGCTAACTGACATCGAAGTCAAGAGTTTTAATCTAGATTAGGCGAGCCAATAAATTACCAATATGAACCCATTGGTACAATCCTCTATTGATGATAAGATGAGGCAAGATTAGCGGAATCTCGGGTTTATTCCGAACTTGCATGCACATTTAAAGGCTGGTTTCGTATGTACATGTTTGTATAATTAGTATACAGTGTTCCTGGTTTGGTCTATTTTATCAATTAAGTTTGTTAATTACAGAGCAGAGGAAATATGATTTAAATATCTTCTCGTTAACATCGTCGGGTATATCGTCATCTATTTGGTTTCTTAAAGAAAATCGACATGGCATTTATGACTGACCCTCTTTGGGGTTGATCCAAAGTAAAATCCATAAAGGTTTGCGTTAATATCACGCTCGTAGATGTCACGATAGCAGGCAAGATCGTAAATGCGTCATTTGTTTTAGTTCCTCTGTTGAGATCGTCATCTGACGTAGAAATTCGACACAGCCCGACGTCGATTGTAATCAAGTAACAGATGTGAACTGAGCTTAAAGGCGATCATCTGCGCAATCGAAAATGGGATGTACAGTAGATTCGTCCATGTGTCCTGAATGTGTTTGCCTGCAGTTTCGCTCGGGTTAGTTCCGTTCCGCCGATAAGAGAAAAAAAGAGCAACTGGCGAGTGGTAGAACCCGACTTGGAAATCTGGTGTGCGATTCCAATTGATAATAATCGTTAACAGTCGGGCTCGGTGGGATTTTTATGGCAAACGGGACCTCCGAGAATTCGGAGTCCGCTTCGCCCTGCGCCCCCGAACCAAATAGACATACGATGTGTGTGGTTTGTTGTTCGTTTATAAGGCAAGGTTTACAAAATGGATTGTTTTTCGTCGATATAACACATATACGGTGTACGTCACTATGCAATCTGATGTACGTCTATTTAAAATTGTCATTGGACTCTTTTTAACAAAATTGATGTTACCATACAGGAAATGCTCTATCGTTTAAGCGGCCCCAAACAGGGACAATATCTGTCACTTGTCGGCATTGGTGTCGCGTCAGTAAGCCTAATTTTGTAATTGAATATAAAAACTAAGTTCATTTCCTTGATTGGGGTCTCTTTAATCATCTCAAAAGTTTTTTCTTCTGTCGATGATGGCATTTCAATTTAGCTGCTTTAAGAAACGGGAAATGCGGGTTACACTGCATTTTACTGTAGACATGCGGTGCATCCTACTCTATGCTAATGTTGACCAGGAAAAAAACTCATTCCGGAATCGTGATTCAGCATTCCGTTGACTTTCGAGTAGTTTGCAGGGCCCTGACATTATCGGAAAGCGTTGTTAGTCTATTCATTAAAAAATGTTATCTAACGTTGCGCGATCCCCAATATTAGCGTACTCGCGTTTGCGGTGGGGTTTCTGTGGATGTGTATCCTCCTGAGGCGCTTCGTCGTAATGACGCCCTCGCCTAGGTTAGGCCGTTTTTCGTCCCGCCTCGCTGATGAGCGTTTGGTAAAGTTTAGGGCTTTTTTTTGGGGCAAATGACGCCTACAAAATTAAATCATTGCCTTGGAGATAGCTGGGGGATGGCGATGGTCTCCAAGACATTCGTCAGTGAATTCCAGTAATTTCCAGAATTCCAGTAAGAATTGCAACCAAACGTTGTGGAAAAAATTTGTAGCAAATTGTCGGGAACATCCAATTTTTCCATGGACATAATAAAGTACGACTCGTCGTAGCGCAGTTGGTTAAGCGACTGACTGGTTCAGCGGTCCCGGGTTCGATTCCCGGCGCGGGCTCTCGATAGTTTCGATCGTGGGGTGCTGGTGAAAATGTGCCCCTCGCATAGTGCCTAAGCACTGAAAGGGGTTCAGAAACGCCGGTAGTGCGGTTGATTACCGTGATAGAAAAAATAAAAAAATTGACCATTGCAGAACGGGGATCGCGTTCTTGTTTGCTTGAGAATAAAAACCAAGCGATATTTTTCTTTAAGCAATAATGTATACGTGAACGGCGGATCGGTCGTTGCTTGGCTTTCGATTATGTGGGGAGACGGCGGCGCGCTCGCGCTCAGCCAGCTTTCAATTTCTTTTTCGCCATTATCTGATTCCATTTCTGACACCCCACCGACACCTGTATGTACTTTACATTCGAGATGTCGATCTTGATTGATGATTTTGCGAATAGAGTCTCTCTGTATTGATGCGAGTGGGCTACATACGCGCGCTCTGTGTACCTCAGAAGATTGCTTCAGCACAACATAGCGTGTGGCGACCTCTGCCGGAGAGAGGTCGGTAAATAAATCCGGTCTAAATCCGCCGTTCGGATCTATTTAATTTCGTTGAGTTTTCTGACGAGTCATCGATGTGATGTCAAAATGAGAGCGATTCTAAGAATAGAAAAAGAAACCATATGTCGAAGATTGAAAAATCCGTATGTGTAATTTGCTGAGAAATCGATACAAAAATAATGTAATTCGAATTTCGGGCGAACAGTCACGGAAATATGCGTTTCATGAAATCCATAAAATCAACTTAAGATGCGATACATTTTCGTCGATTTCAATATTTATCGGTCATTTTGACCATTTATTATTATTAAGTCTAAATCCAAAAAAAAAATAGGCAAGCACAAAATCCTTGCAATCAGGGTCGTGGGTTCAAGCCCCATCCACGAAGGTGACAATTTGGTCATCAATTTACTACATCTACACTGCATTTTAGTGGAGCAGTGTCACACGTTGCCAGCCTTTAATGCTATTGGGTTCGTCACCTTTCGGACGACCCTCATATTGGCTGGTGACTAAACTCCTGCGAGCGCCCAAAATTGAGACCGTATCGGCGCAAGATTAGAGAAATCGTACAAGCCCCAGAGAAGAATGTGTTCGCTTGGCCCCCGTGACATAAAAATCGATCGACCACGACCGAAGATGGAGGAGGAGGGGGGGGAGGAAAGTAGACGCCAAAAAAAATAAGAAAATATTTCCACCGTTAATCTGATTTATGGCATTGCCTCTATAGAGAAATATTTATTTTGGCTCCAAGGATATATACATGTATACTGTGCATACATTGGATATCCGCCGAATGTATTTGCGTCCAATTGCTCCGTCTGCGCATTTGAATGTACCCAAAACCGTTATCCATTACTTTCGATTGAGCTAGCCACACTTTATGGATCTCAAATTTGACTAAACGTTAGTTTGATTTCATGCATCATTCGTTATACTCTGTATATTCGACGCCATCTCGGGAAACTGTTTTTCTCCCTGTTTGGGAACATTCCCGTTGGCTGGCAATTGATTTCAGAATATTTTGAAAATCACACAAATTGTATTTTGTGCTGTGCACAATATATTTTGAGTTGACCGGTTCATTGCATTTTTTTTTAAATATTTGGTTACTCGACTTTTCGTGATGGACAGGTGAAAATCCATTTTTCATTTAATTGCGAAGAGGTCGAGGAAATCGAAGTCGCCTTATAAGCGGTCAGCAAACTCTCTCATAGGAGAAAAACCGTTAAAACGGTTAGGGTCATAGTTGACTCAAGCCGTCCAATGCCACGTCAGTTTAGAGCAATCTGACATTTCGGTACTAAGGCGGCTAGACCGGAAATTGAAAGTTTCAATCATGAGACGTTTTTACGTTAGGCTCAAACTGATAAGTTACCACCACCCTCAACTGCTCGTAGAATATGTACCTGCCATTAAAAATAATGGTGTACTCTTTTTTAGTTGTTTATTTTCCTAGACGAAAAAATATGAAATATTCTATGTATGCATTGACCGTTGGTATTTTCACTTATTTTTTTGTTCAGGTCTCGGAAATGCCAACATTTAGTTTTAAAAAATGCAGCCGACTGGCCATTAATAATTCTTGATTTCTCCAACGTGGGGTATATCCGCATAAATGTTTTAAAGTAGGCCCACATCTGGTCGGTCCTATATTTTTCTTTTTTACTTCTTTCCGGCCGAAAAAAGACCATTACGACGTATAACATTTTTTTTCTTTTTTGTCTTTTGCTAGTTTTGTGTGTGTCGGTGTTGTAGTTTTATGATGCATGCTTTCAACGAAAGGCGATGGCCTATATATTAGTGGTTCCCAACCTTAGGCAGTGTACACCAATAATCAAATTATTGAATTATCGTAATTTAAAAATACTGTTCCTACTCATGTATGTTATCATATCTTTGCGAAGTGGTGCCTGATTTGCCTGAACTTAGTACAGGCATATTTTCAAATTTCCCACGGAGAGGTGGCGTTGCATTATGACGTTTATTAAATTCGGCGGTTTCAAAATGACGTTCAGTAGAAAGCGTTGAGTGTGATATCAAAAACCAAAAATAATATCTATCTAAAAGAGTGTCCGGAGAATGGAAGGTCGAGGAGTGAGTGCTTGGGGTAATTTTAGTAAGATTATCGAAATTGGAATTTACAACTTTGAAGGGGAGGAAACGGAACCGGATGTAAACGTATTCGATGTCAACAGACACATATGGTTGGTTCATTTGATGAAACAAAATATAACGTGTCATGTGAATTATTTATTCAGCTGAATCACGAATCTACCGTTATCCTTCGTGCTTGTAATAGGCACTCCGTGATTTCATTTCCAAGTAATTATAGTTCCAAGTAAGTATCTCATTTTAAAAAAACCAGACATTTTCCACACGTAATGAGGAATGTAGAAGGAGGGATACGTCTGAAATCCTAGTGATCGCGTATGAAGGTTTGGAAGCCACTGACCTGTTCACATGTCTGCGAGTTACGTGATACACTTTCAGACCACGTAGCTACTCGGTGGCATAAGGTGACCTGAAACTTATTTGGCGATATTTTGATCTATACACAGGGGTAGTTGTTTGAGGCGAAATAAATTGTCATAAAAAAGTAGAAAACGCGCGCCGCCACTACAAATAAGAATTCACTGACGTGTTGCGCGAATAAAGTGAGAAATAAAATAGATTTTTGACTGATGTCGCTTGTCACGACAATGTTGATAGTTGATAGAAAATGTGTATTCCGAATTTATATAACCGACGTCGTTTCCGATTTCCCAATACATTCGACCAAGAAATTAAAAGTTTAATGAGGTTGCAAATATGCACCGTACATGTGACAATCTTGGGCTGTGTCATTCTTTTTTTCTTTTTACTATAAAATCAACAGCTGTGGAAGGTGTTGATGGTGTTACATTCGCGCGTGCACCGACACCTATCGGGAAAACGTGAAAATCCTTTTGGGGAAAGATGCCAGCGGATTATATTTTGTCTGAACCCTGTCAAATCTTATTTCTTCGGATTGATATCAAGGATAAGAGCAGATTTCGGCTAAGAAAAAGTCGATTCTAGCAAAACAGTAAAAAAAAATTGTTTTCCAAAAACTTTAAAGTGCTGCAAACTACATTTGCATCTTTAGACATGAACACAAAATGTTTCAGGCGTTTGTCATGTTTATTAAAAAAAAGAATATCTGAAATATGTGCAGACAACCAACATTGCATCTCCCAACTATCTCGTTTCCAGTTTATCCTATGGACGGATCATGCATTTTCTGGTTTTGTGGCGATAAGATCCTATGTAAAAAGCCTGACCACTGCAATGCATAATTGCCTCGCAACACGGGGCAGCAAAATACTTAACTGCCATCAGAGGGGTAGCCTCATCCAGATTTCATTTCTACACTGTTACATTGGTTCGAGACCATATGATTGACGTCAGCACCTGTTTTGCACTTCCATTTCGAAGGGAAGGCACATGTCAGAATTTTTATCTCCTGCACCATTTCAGAGGTTTCGGACGGGAATTGAATCCTAGATCACAGCATCTTTCCTTTTCACCTGTCCTTTTTACCAGACTTAAGGCGCTAGTGTTAAATAAAAACTACTTCTAGCTCTCCGATCTTCGCGAATCTGCAAAAGCTGGAACGAGCCAACTGAATCTCTAGAGCGCCACCAGAGGGTACCAATAACTGTCACGCACAGAGGCCATTGTGTTGCGAGTGTTATGAGCGGTCGTGCTTCCTGTACCGCGTGGTCCATTCACGGACAACCTCTAAAGGACACACATTGAAGACAATAGTGTTGGCTAGCGTATGGCTTATTTATACGAATACTGTAGCGAGCGAAACAAAAACCGGAGAAAAAAGAGCGAGCCTGATAAAGAAAAAAAGAGTTCTGGTCGCATAAAGTTGGGAATAACAAATAAGTCGTGGCAGTTTGGTGCGACTTTGAAAGTGCACACCGGCCTCTCGCGGTCGTTCAATTTTTTTTATTTTTTATCAAGAAGACGTAGACTCGAAGACTCGCGGAAGAAAAAAATATGAAACAAAAATGGCGTTGTGAAACAAAATGCGTACTAGCATTGAACTTCGCCTAAAGGCCTGTTTAGGTGCGTTACAAGAATCGTACTGAGAACCCCACAGACGGTCGCAACGATTTCCCTTTCATTTTGATGAGCAAATTGCCAATTGGATGCCAAGATAACCATGCAAATATAAGTTTTATTTATTATTCCTTTCACTGAAGTCACTGTACTACAGAATTTTCTGTACCCCTCTTGGTGCTTAGGCACTATGACGCGGGACACATTTTCACCAGTACTCCGGGATCAAAATTATCAAGAGCCCGCGCCGGGAATCGAACCCGGGACCGCCGAGCCACAATCAGTCGCAATACCGACTGAGTTGAAAACATTAGCAAAAGACTCGCGCTCCAAAAATCGGTGGTGGCATATTTGGAAGTGTTTGGCGAAATTTTAATTTTTTTATTGGTCTCATATTTTCTAACAAAATGTTGTACCTTTATTGAAATAATGAGAATTTTTTTTGATAGAACGTCTGGGTGAATTTTAATCGAGAAACACGAACTTCGGGACAGACCGAACGAAAGAGACGAACATGATTGGCGGACTCGCCTGTTTATAATAATATTTTACTATTATTTTTAATTGAATTTTATTAAAATAGTTCGGCAAACCTTTCCACTTGAGTTGCGTTTGTGTTAGATCAAATCGGAAAAACATTTCCTCGAAGCCAAACGTTAATTGATCCGTTCGGAAATTTAATTAAAATTAAAATTAGGCTCTATATGTTAATTGATCCATCGTATAAATCCGACATTAGGAATCGTCGATATTCAGTAAACAGCTTGCAACAAACAAGCAACAAACTTTATTATAGGAGATTATAGGATCGTCTTGAATATATAATAGAATAAAGGGGTTGCTTGCACCCGGGGCAGCGCTGGACCAAAAAAAGACGAACAGTCGGCGAGAAATTCTTAAATAAAATAATAGAAAACACTCTATTATTCGAATGAAGATAAACTAACTGTTAGTTTATCCTTATGAAGATTATCCACCTGACGACGTCAGCTGTCTTCAAGGTATTTGGAGAGTCGTAATCCCCTCTCAACGGTCTCAGGAGGAACTGTGAGCAGTGTTTCTGCAGAAATGGACTTTCTATAAATTTAGAGTCTAACCGCAGTCAGAAATTCTTCTTTTCGATTTTATGGACTGGTAGGATGCGACTCAGTTTGGTGGTGGTGTGAGGGGTAATCTATGGCCTATGGAGCAAGAGAGGGTGTGTATATCTTATATGGACTCCGGCGCGAGTGAAAAGCAATAAGGAAAAGGATATTGTTGTTGTGTGGATCGGACGCGAATTGGGAATAAAATACTGGTCGTGTTTCGCGTCGTGACTCTTCGCTGATCTTCCAACTCGCCCCCATGCCTCCGAGCTGCTTGTGGGGTGGAACTTTGGAGTCTAGTGGACGGACGCCACCTTGTCCCTGACCACCACACTATCATCAGTTTATTCGTCTCCATATTTTGTTCGGGGAATGACACAAGAGCAATTTTGTTAACGAATAGCGAGTGATAGACGCGTCACAAATGTTAAGCAATGCGATTTTCGAACTACTGTATGCACCGTTTGTTGGTACTCAGGTGTTTCGACTACAGTGGAATTGGGAGTCATCTGCATTTGAAACAACCTGTTTAAAATGTGTTAAAAGTTGGTGTTCAATTTATTAGATAAACGCTAGGTAACCAACAACGCGGTAGTGGTCAGTGTCATTTCATAGTGTTTCCCGTGTACGTAATTAAGCTCACGGTCAGAGTGGACTCTTTTAATTTCTCGTCGTAAATTTGAAGGTGACACCGTGTGGTTCTTTCTGAAAACGGGATCGCCTCTCGTCGATAAATCTTGTGTGTCCGAACACGCATGTCATTCGCTTTCATTGGTTACAGGCAATCACAATTTGTCCATTAGTCCAGATTTCGAAGTGTATGTGCCCGCCTATCCATTAACCCTACGGTTGTCCGTGTGCCGCCCGAGCCACCACATATCGTTTGTGGTCACATGGGAGAAAGGGGACAGTTTTTAGCTGGCGCCGCAGTCGCATTGGCCGCCAACGCGTCCCCGTTGCTAAGCGACGGAGTAGCCAAAATCGACAATACGTGAAACTTCCACTTTGTCAAAACTGAGAGAACATTGCTTATGTTCTTTTTTCGGGGTGGGGATGTGTTGTGTTTGTGAAAATGGACGAGGGATGGGTTGTGGTAGAATTTTTATAGACATTAGTCACGGGCCTATTTCTGGGGACAGATAAGTTAGCGATTTTTGAATGAAATAGTAAGATGGTAATCATGTAATCATGGTAAATCTGTTTGATCGTCTGTTGGGCAGAAAATGAAATCACCTATTTCGCTTTATTGATGGTAGAGGTTATCAACGGCGGGGGTTTGTTCTCAAGAAATTTGTTTATGCGACGTTTTTCTCAGTTGCCAACTGCATTTTGACCGGCCATAGCCGATAAACAACGCCTTATATAGCCCGAAGTTTTACCACAGCTCGCGTTTTCGCGCGTTTAATAAAGTGAATGGAGGAGAAACTGATAAGTCGCGCGGTCCACTTTGCATGTACCCAAAAACCATTTGGCTGTTAATTGCTCAATCGATGGCTTTCGAGTATACCAAAAGCTAGTTGTTGGTGAGCACTTGACAGACGTCAAGCGGCGGTAGGTCAGAACTGGGTAAAGGGGGAGGAGGGGGTGGTTCGGAGGGGGGTGGGGGTGGGGGAGTGATGGTAAGCGGGAATAAACGCTAAGTGCTCTGCCCTTTGGCTGCGGCTACTTGTTACGCGCTCACGCGATTAAAATTGGCAATAAAATATGTGATCAGAACTTCAATGGTATAAATTATGGAGGTCGCTTGTCTAATGCCAATGCCGAATGAATGTAAGTTAATCCATTTTCAGATTAGTCTATCCTGGCGGTTCTCAATCTTTTATTCTGGGTGTCCCCGGACGTCTTTGAGAATCTGACTTGGATATCTAGCCAGGACCAGTTCTGAATTTATTTTCACAGAGTTTTCATTTTACTATAGCTGTCAGGAAATCAAATCAGTTATGTTTCAACACTTTTTTTATATCTAGTTGTTGTAAACTGTGACTTGGATTACAATTCCTATGACGATCGATAGCTTTAGGTCATTTTATGTCTGCTTTTATAACTCATCACTCTTGTCAAATTTCTGGTTACAGTGAACGTCTGTGATCGAGAGTTAAGTAACCAACACAACGCGATATATAGTACTCTGTATAAGGTGTACATGAAAATTCTGAGAAAATCTTGAAATTTTCATTAGCAGTGTAAAATTATTTTATTGTATCCTATTGGAAAATTCCTTATCGAACGCAAACCGAAGTATATTTTCTTCTATGAGGAGGAGGATAATAGTGTTGTGATTAGTGGTATATGAGGCCCTTTGCATCGCCTATAAAGCTCTGCATTGTTGCGTCTTTGAAAATACGCTGTCAATATCACTATGTACAGATGCGCATTTATTACATGGCTCAAGGCTTATCGATTATGCTCCTATTTTTTATGCATATGTAGGCCTGCACTCTTGGGTCTCATGATACTCGGATTTCCAAGAACAGTCTAAAACAGCGACACGGCCCGCCGTTGTGCGCCTACTCGCAGTGAATGGCTAATAAGGTCTTATCGAAACGATATATTGGCTATCCCTGAGCCCATGTCACTCGATTAAGTGTGCGTCTGCCTGCCTACCTAGCCCTATGGCTATACCCGGGATGGCGGTTATTTGCATTTTGTTTATGCCGTCGTTGCACTTGCATTTTTAGACGCATGTACGTCTACTGTGCCTTCTGCGATCCCATAAGTCATGTATTTGTAGACAAAAGTGATATGAGCTAGTGGTGTAGGAGGTGAACGACAAAAAAAACAAACACACCAAACATGTCATATTGCAATATATTCATAGTACTTGGTTTCCATACGCCTATATGCGAAGTGCCGTTTTACTAGGTGGCGTTCATTTCGTCTTTAAACATTTTTGTTTTTCAATTTGTACTTGTCGTTAATTTTCTGGATTGTTGTCAACCAATCCCCCTCGTTCTCGTGTTCATTTCGTCGTTTGGCAGATGATTGCAGGTTGTAATCACCTCTGCTCGTTGCACCCAAACCCAATTTAACACTAGAAGTGCTAATGAGCTGCAGTCCAAAAAAAGCCATCGATTGTCCTTCGAACAATGGCCACCACAGAGCACCAGTAACTGTCATGCACATAGGCCATATAGACAAATAGGTTATTTCGCTCGAACATAGATATGACGTTGTGGAAGCATGTGGACACCGTCGACAACAACTATTGAGGTGAGCTCTGATCACGCGATATATCCCTGGACCGATCGAACTCTGTTCATCTGGGAAATTACATAAAAATCTCATTCCTCACCATCACCATGCGCAAGAAAATCATGGAACGGAATTGTTCCATATCAAGTGCCGTATCTCAAAAATATTATTTATTATTTCAGGCGTTTTCGGAATATCTTATTGACTCGATCGATACACCCAATATGCCGGTATGGGGTTTGCCGCAGAAACGTATTCATTTCTTTGGGGGTGGGGGAGCGGTCGCCGGCACTTTGTCGACGGAAATCTCTTTTCCCCCGCTGTACTCGTCTATTCGTGTGAGAGTGTATGTATATATGGGTACATTTTAATTCGAACGGTATCTATTTCTGTCTCACCGGTCACCACGACTCTACGCTCGATGTGTATGTAAAAGGGCAAGGAGTATATCCATCTGGTCGACTGGCCCTCCTCGTAACCTATTTTTCTTTTGCCGGCGGCAACGAGTTTTCGAAGGGCCAGTCATCGATTTTTGCGAGAAATCTCTTTTTCGCCAAGATTTGATTGCACATGGCACATGCGACTATGGAGTAGAAGATGGGTGCACCGAGGGAGGGAGGGAAGGGGTTGATGGAAGGGTGTGTGCGGGGGAGTGGGGTGGGGGAAGATGGGAGGTCGCGCGTGCCGCACACGAAACGCCGAGCACATGTTCACTATCGACAATCGGCCATAAAGCGAAGTTTATCGGCTTTTTTTCTTCTCCTTCCCGCGTCTTCGGTGAAAGCCCGCGCGACTATAGGCCATCGCCCGGCGTTTTTGCGTGACAAGACAGTCTGATTTCGCGTCTCCAGTTCTCCGGGCCTCCTCGTCTCCTTCTCGCCGGCCCCGGACCAATGCGATGTGCATCCTCCCGAGAACCGCTTTCGTTACGAGCTCCATTTCATGGATTTATTCCAATACAATTCCGTACAGCCCCTGCTCGGCACTTCATCAACACTGTCGTGGGGGGCACATTTTCAGATGTCGGGAAGCGAACCCAGGATCGTCGCACCACAAATCGCTGTCTATCCAATAGAACGTGTACACAAGGATGAACTCATCCCGCAAAGAACACTCATTCCATGTGTGCATGGGGTCTAGGGAGGACTTTTGGAAAGTGGAGATTGGACGCGGGAACGAATCTGCGTACATTGTACTGACAGGGTTTTTTAGTTCAGGCGCTGGCTGAGTAGAACGACTTAAAGCTGCTTTAAACGAAAGCTGGTTCCAGCGTACAGTACGTAGTTGTTCGGTAAAGGGGGGCGACGCCGAATTGTAAGGAATTTCCATGTATCAGATTTTCCAACGCGCTTGACGTACATGTATTCTTGATCCTTTTTTTGGAAACCCCCCCAAGAAGCACTGTGATTTTATTTTGTTGTAAGAGCTTTTCGTCAGCGACTGCTTATTAGTCAGCATACACAAGTGACCTATCAATGTCCATGATTTTCGTGAATTTTTCATGTAAATGTGTCATTTCAATCAATTTTTGCTAACTTGTGGGTTCGGAAGAAATGAAGACTAGCCCATGTTCTTATTCCAAAGCGCTTAGTCACATCTTTTTAACCATCGGTGTTTCTCAGGGATCGATTTATTGGAGCAGACTGTCGGCCTTCTGCGGAGCTGTCAAATGAATCACTGGGCATTGCCCAGTAGTAGTACCACAAAAACCATAGACTAGTAATTCCTGTTTCGTACGAGAGGTACGAGTACTAGTTCGTTATACGGGATCGATTCCTGAATACAAGCGAGTGATCAACATAAATTTGATTAATTCAAATTGTTGTTTCAATTCCGTGAGTACAGATGCTCTGTTTTGATCACCTAACCTAACTTGAAGCGCACATTTCTTCTATTTTTAATTAATACGAGCGACGTGAACCTGCCATTGTTCGCTGATATAAGAATTAAATTAACTTTCCTTGGTTTCCTGTCAATGTTCGCCTATCGTCTTCAATAGCTTAATTAACCTGAGATTATTAAAAAATAAGAAAGGGTTTCGTGACCTCATGCCACTTGATTTGAGTTTACTCACTTAAGCGTGTCAAATACTACATTAGGTGTTCGCCGAAATCGTTATCGATGAGCGATCTATAGTGGTCGTCGCACCGGTCCCGCATGGCGCCCCGCTGTCTTGCCTAGTGTGCCCGCGCCACCGTCCGGGGGTCAACCCGATCTGGGGGCGATTATCGATATATTCGCTCCGGGGCTTCCCGTGTTGCTAATCGATTAGTGATGCGCTCTAGGCTGCTGCCGGGGCTGGGTCACGTGACTGCCGTGTTCGGTCCATTATTGGCAGTTGACGATGGCCGAGAGTGCATGTGTGGTGGAGCCAAAGATCGGTTATCGGAAAACGTTCTTTTAGTTTTTTTTTGTCGCTGCCATTGGGGCGATTTGAAACCTGGCGGTGAGAAAAAAATAGGATACCGCTATGAGATATATAGCGGCTGTTTGTGTCCTAGCTTGTGATTCCATAGCTCACGCCAGACATTTTGATTCCAATTGGTTTCACTGGTGGCGCTTTCACTTTGCCAATGTGGTTGGTCGGTCGCGAGCACAATCGTCTTTTTCTTTCTTGTCGACTAAAAGTGCATTTTTCCCAGAAGCTGATGACTCTTAAACTCTTGATCTTCTTGGGACATTTTAAATTCAATATTTCACCCCGTTTCATTGAGTACAATATTGACGTTCTTTCTTGAACTATTAAAAATACCAGTTAAAACTTGAGTGGTATCCACTTTATATGATTGTTTTAAGGCTAATACGTGTACGTATGTCGGAGTTCAAATATAAGTATTGCAGTCTCAATGTTTCAGTATTATGATGCCACTTTCATGGCATGTCTATTGTATCACATATTTATTTTTTGTTTGGTTGACGGGTAGCTGGCAGCTTTAATAATGGTGTCAATAAATTGTTGCAAATCACTGGAGCTACGACCAGTTGCGGTTCCGGTGGCCCGCGACTCACTAAACAGCAACGACCGGCCCGTCACATTTGCCATTCTGAAAAATAAATTGTCCAGAAACCAATACGTGTGGGTGGGTGGGGTGTGTTGCGACGCTGGACGCTCGCCTTCAAAGCGGGGCGCCCGGTTCAATGTCCATGTATCGTGACTGACTTAGATCGTCGATCCTCAAACACCGTGTAGGTCTTCGTGTGATGGCCGGCGGATTTTATTTCGTCGATATTTGAAAAATGCCATGCGTAACCTGCGCCGGTCCTAAGTTGATCGTGTCGTCAGCCGTATGCTAGACACGTGTACGGCTGCTGCTGCTGCTGCTGCCGAGCCTAATACAGTCAGCGGTCACGTGACCTATTTTTTTCCTCTCTTCTCTCGAGATGAGATGAGAGGGGCAGATTGATCTTCTTGGGACCTGATGGTAAACAAAGTATTTGCTATGCTCCTCTGCACCCCGGTTGTGTCTTATGGTGACCGCTGGCCCCCAATTTTAAAATATTTCTATACTCTGTATATCGAGTTTTTTTTATTAATAACGACTTTTATTCATGATAAACGTCAAAGGTACCGGTGATTCAACACCTTAACCTTCCATCAAACCACATGGATAGAAACTGCACAAATATGAACACACTGGGAATGGCCCAACTTTATGTTGGCCAAACCCCAAAAGATGTCGATCACAAGACAGGAATGCATGATGAAGTTTGAGAATTTCGAGCATAAGATAAGGCGAAGACACTTAATAGTACCATCGATGAATTTCGTAAATGCGCTCCCATAAATCCAACTCGCGAACTACACAAGCTTGGAATGTAATACGGGAACTGAATGCAAGTCTGTGGAAGTGCATTGGATTGCCATCGAGGTTACGAATCGGATTAATATATCCTTCATCATCGCTGGTTCAGTTCCCAGCCGAGATCTGTGGAGTTTGTCAGGCGACAGAAATTCCTACTTGCGGCTGGCTCCATTAGGAATGTACGTTAAGCCTACCTGTGTCTACACCATATCAGGATACCTTATAAATCCCTGTCTAAGTCTGATGCCAAACTAAGCAAAATTACCAGGCCACCCATGTGGGAGAAGGGGCTTTGAGTCTGAAAGAGCTGGTAAGAACACCTTAAGGAATACACACTTTATTAAAAGACGGCTCAATGAAGTCATTCATCGGCTGGTCTCCGAATTTCTGCCGTTTTATTATAGCGATTGTTCAACGAAAGTTGCGCCATTTTGTGAAATTGCCAAGAGCGAATAGCCCGGTCGCCTTAAAACGTTTGTCGTTAAGGGGGGTGGTCGTACGAGGATAAATGAGAGAGCGGTTGGTTGGAAAGCTCGCCGCTTTGCACAGAAACTTGGGGCCTGGCGTGGTGGTGGTGGTGGTGGTGGTGGTGGTGGTGGTCCTGGAGAATGTAGTGTGTGTGGGGCGTTCTATCCCCCGATCCCCCCGTGCCCAGATAATGTGACGTATGCTGTCAAATCGTTCGCGATGGAATTCCTCACGCGTCTCCCGATGCGTTTTCGCCGCGCGATCGTAGCACCCCCTCGCGGTGTGCTCACAATCGCCTCCATACTTCATATTCCTCTACATCCTCCTTTGACCCTTTTATACTTCTCCTGGATTTTTCTGTACCGAATTTGCAGATTGTCTGACAAGTTTTGACTGTGTGACAACTTCACAGAAAAAACACTCTCAAATACTGATTCTATCGCGTAGAATACGCCATACTGCACTGTAAAATTATTTGAAACGGGCCTGTTCATGTGGTATCCGCAAAACGTAGGTCTTTGCAGCTGTATCTTTGATAATTTTCCGATGCTGTACCGTGCGCCTAGCTCAGCGCAACCCGAAAACTAATGTTGGAGAGGTACAGAAAAATTCGTTGTCGTCTCGTTGTTCACATTTGTGTCACGACGTCTCTGGAGTATGCGAGTATATTTTACTCGAACCGATTTATACAAGCATATTGAAGTGTAGACGGTGAAGAAGAAAAAAAACCCAAAATCAATTTCGGCAGGCACCGAGGAGACGAGAAGAAAAAAGGTTTCTCAAAATTCTGAGCTAATGAATAAAACAAAGAAAATGCAATCGCTTTTCCATATACTGTATGGCCGTCTATATACAATACCATACACACAACGCGTACGTGTTTCGGCACACACTTTTGACTGTATGAAGAGATTGCTAACCGAGCCCCCCCTGTCCCCCCAGAAAACGTCTAGAAGATATCGAAATTTTCATTTCTGTCAGAAACCGGGCTGAGATTGAACTACTCACGCCGAGAAACCACGTTGAGATTTTCGGAATCCTCCAAAAGTGCCGATATACAGTCGGAGGCCTCAAATCTGTTGGACGTTATGGTAGTAGTGCTGCTTTTAAAGACGACCATTTTGTCTGCAAACACAATCGACAGTATTGTTAAAATATAAATGGTCTATATGGCATGAACTCACGCCACCGTTCCCGACGATATGTTTTAATTGTAGATTAAAATAATTTTCTTAATAATGTTTCATACTATTGGTTTCGGAAATAATTTTTAGAAAGTACTGGTGCGTGCCTTGTTAATCAAGGAAATTTCATGGAATCTGCACGATTTCCTAATTTGTTTTTTGTTCGTTCTATATAGTATGCCTTTGTAGTTGTGGACCAGCGTTTAGGCCAGAGGGTCCCATGTCACTTCAATGAGTAGATACCAATAACAAATATTTTTTCCCGTTTCGATCCCCCCTCCACCACCTGTCGATTTATAGACGCCTATCTATTGATTACCAAAAATCTGCTGCTGTCCCCCAAACGTTCGGCTATCCTGCATTGCTGCGTAATGAGTGATTGCCTGCTAGCGAGGGTGAACAAGTTGTTCGCCCGTTGCGTTTTGCACGCATATGCGAGCTCGGTACGGTTACAGCTGTATATGGGATGTCTAAGTTAGTTTGTTGCACAGTGACGTCAACATGTGTGCGACTCGTATCCTGATTGGTCGGTTTCGCGTTCGTTCTCATGCTTATTTGTTGTTCTTGTATCAATAGTTTCTCTATAGGTTTCGGTGTAATTATTTACCGAAGGTTCTGAATGAGTGGTTACGAGTGAAGTCGCGGAAAATGAACGGGCATGATCGACTGATTAACTGGGATGGTGTATTCATTTAAGTGACATGGCAAGCTCATATTTCCGGCTTCATATAGATACTCAATAGCAACATCATGTATATGAGTTGGCCATGGCACTTAAATGCACTTTGAACGCTTTAAGACATTTTGCGTTAACATTTTAAGCTGCGATTAAATTTGGTATTCTTGTTGGATCAAAATACAGGGTATTAAAATGAAGTTGGCAAACCTTGCGTGCAATTGCTTTAGCGCAATAATTTATGACAACTGTCGAAACTACAAAGAACATTTTTAAATAAACGGTTAACGTAAATGAATTAAGGGAAATTACCGAAAACATTTTTCTTTATAATCTATTGACGACATACACGTAATAATTTAGAACAACCAAGCATTTATAGTCGTCTCGATTCTGTTATTGCGGATCGATGATTCGATAAGTTGCTATCAATATTTTAAGACTCCTATCTGACTTCCGTCTCTTGCAAAGTCAATTAATACGCCATATATTTTCATTGTTCAATGAAGACACCTTGATTTACAGCGAGCGTATGATTAAAGCTCAGCGCCCATAGCGGACTTCTATAGCAGTGTTAAAATTAGACGGCGTTCTGTATAACCCTTATTTGGTCAGCCTGTCCATAGACGCTGATCCAGTCGTCCGCTGTGGGACGTGACGTGGGCGTCGAGTCTGTTGACAAGTGCCAGAGAGCGGTGACCACACCAGAGAGAACGACATCGCAAACACGATTGGGTTTGGAGCGTTCGATTTGTCTCTCCCGACAGAGTCGCGTGTACCGCCGCCTCCAGTTCCATGTTATTATATTTGGGAGGAAAATTGCATTTCGCGTCAGCCACCTTTCTCTCTCTCTCTCTCTCTCTGGGTTAAACTTGAGCCGGCGCCGCGGAGATAAATTGCTTCTGGACAGTCTGAATAAAATAGGCGTCGACCTTAGGCGTCTACTGCAGGTCCTCTCCTATGCAGCTGCAACAGCCTAAATAAATCACGATCGTGTTAGTCTGGGATATGCACATCGATAAGCATGTAGTCTGGAAATGTTCGATCGAAATGAGTTTTTATTTTAAAACAGCTTTTAATTCGTTGAACCGGCCTACCTCGGTTTCCCATGATGGATTGAATGTCAAATTAGTATCGTTTCACTCATGTTTTTTTTTTTTTTTTTAATTCACTGAAGTGACGGGTCACAACAGGAAGATTCTGTACCCCTCTCAGAGCTTAGGCCCTATGTGAGGGGAATTTTATGCCACAGCTGGAAAAAAGCATTGAAAAATGAATAAGGGCGTTTACGTTTGACGAACCCGTTTTTAGAAAGTACTGTTTTGTGATGTTCAAGTAAGAGTACGTACTGTTGAAATGGTATGGTTTCCTGACGAATCTTCGGCCCGAAGAAAAATCTTCGCCGCCCTGTGATTGGCTGATTTGGTGACATTTCGCTTTCGAAGTTGCAAAACGTGCCAAATCAGCCAATCACAGAGCGCCGAAGATTCGTCGGGAAACGACAACCAGGTCATAGGTTTAAAATGGCGCCGTCTATTGACGAGGACAAGCGTTAATATGTATGTACTTATTTATTTTAATTAATCAACAGTATGACGAACGTGTCTAGATTCGGAAAGTCTCCTCTAAGGGTTTCGACTGCGACTCAGTGACTATCGACGATTGCGCTTGACTGTACAGAGTCTGCAAATTGTCGCGACGTCACGATCCAGTTGGAACCGCCTATGCAAACAGAAGGATGTTGTGCACGCCTCTGTGCGCCAGCTTCATTCCATATCCTAACGAGACCTACGGCTGGCGGAAGCACTTGTCCTGAATTCTGGTGAAAGTTTTACCGCACGCATTATATACTTCTTGGTGGATAAGAAGAAATATGCGAGCGTAAATAAATAAATCAGCGGAGGTCGTCTCTTTGAAAGGCGCGTTGCGATGTTTCAGGAAACTAGTGAGGAGACTGCCGAATCTGAGACATTCGGGTTGTGTGTCTGGATCCAGCGTCGTCAAAGTCAGCACGCCCGCACCCCGTCATAACATTTCCCCAAAATGCCCATTCTACCGGTATCTTCTGTAGGTCCTTCGGTTCGTTGATCCACGAATACGTACGTGAGTGTATTTGGTTGCGGACCGCGGGGTCTCCGTAGAATGTACACCACATTAGTCACATAATTACGTGCCTAGCACTTTGGCGTAGATGAATTATTAGCTGGTTGCCCGGCCTAACCGATCTGTTCGCATGTCGTCCATATCGTTCCGGGCCATAAAGTAATTAATCGCTGTCAGCTAACCTATATCATCGATTGGAAACCGCCTATAGACAACCGTAGTCGGTCTGCCCCAAATACATGCACATTCGGTGGTGCGAATAATGTGCGCCAGTTTCGTGTTTTCGGTAAACACACTGTCGCTTATCGCCATTTAGCCAACATCGATTTAGTGTCTTTTACGGATGTCGACTGTGGACTGCCGTCATAAACACGCAACGACTGTCTAGTATAACTATAGTCTGTATCACGTCCGTATCCGGCCTGGAAGATATATATTTTTTAAAATTCGCACTACAAGATAGAATAAACGAGAGACCATGCCAGGGATCGAACCTGAGTCCAGAAGTCTACAACCAATATCTAATGAGAACAACTAGTCTACGATTTTCTCGTTCGCGAAGAGTGCTCCTGAACGTTGCACCGCACGTCAGAGTTGGAGTTCAAAGCCCCACACGCTTTGAGATTGTAAGCCGCAAAGTAAGCATTAGATAGGGGTTGCGTCCCCAATATCTAGGTTAGACCACCAAGTGTTATTTAATGTCCTGTGGTGGCATGATAATGCGCATGGTAGACAATTTGTTTTCTTTTTTGTCCGCAAATGTCGGCTTTAGACTCGGGTCTCAGCATTAGGTGAGGCGCACCCGCATTACGCACGTCACGTCTAGCTTCGATCCAGGGGCAGAGTTAGTTACCAGATAATAATTCCTGGCCGTAAGACACGTGAACCTACTGCCGGGGTGGGTACGTCGCCGCGTTTGACACTGCCTATATTCGGTGATTATTATTATTATGAAAATATATTCAGCACGATGAAGTCCAAGGCTGCCGTGTTGCTCTCTATAGCGCTCACTCGCTCTCGCGCGGCGCCCTCCCTCTTAACTACGTGAGTGACATTTCTGACACGTTCAATGTCGGCGTTTAATCCCGATATGCTGAGGACTCTATTAAGGGAGGCTCCATCCGGCAAACCGAACAGCCACTCTTGTGGAGGAGCCCCGTCGTATGCAGGAACCGGATTCGAAAATGGCAACATACGCCGTATGTTTGTTTCCCTTGGGTGCACGAAATCGTTTAATTATTAATGCTAGACAATGGCATTGTGCAGAATTTGCCAACTTTGTTGCACATGTACATTTCAATGGCGAATTGTTATTGTTCTTGATAAGTTTGTTGATTCATTTGAATTGGGAAAGTAAGAATATGAAATTGTTTCTGTTAAAAGTGTCGCTAAAAATATTTTTGTTCAGAATCTGTTTAAATTTATTTTCCAGGTCATTACTTTTTGATGCTTTAGTTTTCTTGTGTAAATTTCTAATTTGTGTCGTCTGAACACGAAACTCGTGTTTAAGACACGTTTTTATATTTTACTAGCGCATCGTAACCTTCACGTGGTTTAATTAAATTAACTAAAAAAATTTGGGTCGCCCTGGACACATTTTTAACCAACTCTAAATAAAGCTCCCCCACCCTGAGCTTCGTGTAAGGCACCTGAGCATTACAATTTAATGACTATCGGGCTGACTTGGTAACTGACATTGTAATCTTCGCCTGGTTTAATTAACATCAAGTCTAATCAAGTCAATGCAGATTTCGAATTCTGTTTTAATCGTTAACCGCCTTATCGCAATGGATGTGTCAATGCTCAAGCAAATATTTATA
>JAQGBY010002671.1:0-21944 GCA_034698785.1 Mycogona germanica | reverse complement strand
TGTATTCTCTTTATCGACCACTCCAAATAAACGTATTCGTTCCATCCTATATTGTGTCGTGTTCATCAATTGCCTTACTGCATTTGTTTTGTCATTTTGCTAATACTCGATCGGCTAATGTCACGTGTTGATATGCTTGAATGTTTCAATTTGTATGAAGTTTGATATGAAATGGCGAATCTTCCACCAAACTAGTTTCGTTTTTCCGTGAACTTAAGCGTAGAATCGAATGCAAATCCTTACAACTCATATAGAACACGATTCTTGGTAATTTCAGAAAAGGCCTCCAGACAATGCGTTTTATGTTAACACGTGCAACAAGAATCCTAAGAAAACGAAATGGTGGTACCATGGTAAGTGAACAATTTTTATTTTAAAACCTACAAATGTTTCATACTAGCTGGTTAGCAGTTTCAACTTTTTTCCCAATAAATTGCAATCTAGTTTATTAAGATTCCAAACTCGGGGTGCAATAGCACTAATTTGTTCAACCAATACTTATTTCAGATGACAGGGTTTGATTGTGATCTGCGCTAAAATATCGACCGGCCTTGGAGAGAAAATTTCAAATCTACTAGAAATGGATGGATACTGAAATCGTTCTGCTTCAAATTTTAATTTCAACTCTTGCATCGTAAAAGTTGGTAGGAAGGAATTTACCAAGCTCCAAAAAAGGACTCGGCCACAGAAATCTAGCCAATAATCCCCTCCCCCTCCATCGGGAGGACAGTTACTTCTATAAAATATTTTATTATTTTTGGTGTATGATTGATTACATTGCGATTCAGCTTTATTATGGCAGAGTTTTTATTAAGTTTCATCTTTTATTTTCTTTTTTTTTTTTACTTTGGAGGAGTTTTCCTGTTTTCCTTTTTCGCCGAACCCACTTTCTGAAGGTTTGATGAGTACAGTGTACACGCCTCATTGATAAAAGAGTACATTCATTTGCAAAGAATTTAAGGAACACATTGGTCTACTTGTGTTTAGTTTTTCGTATTTCTTTTTCGAATCTTAGCACAAATTCAGAGTTCTCTTAATATTGTGAAAATTGTAAATACTTATTTCTTCATAAGAAGATCATTATATTGTCTTGTGTCCAAGCACAATAAAAAAAGTAAAATAGAAATGATTCGTCTAGCGTAGTTTTTTATTGCATATTATATCATTATGATAATTTTATGCAATTAACATTGCAATAGTACAAATGTCCCAAAAAGAAACCAACCCTCCCCTGCTAGTTGGTTCAGCTTGGAAATTTAATTCTTCAAAACCATGTCGTGTGAAACATTATCCACTATCTAAAAAACATAAAATTACATTTTGCCAAAGACAAAACTAATTGTTCTGACGAATAAAGATATTTTAATCCATAATATTGAGGCATGAAAAACGTTACGATGTTGATAGCGACCATATTTTCTCGGTTATATTCAAGGTTAAGGCATTCAACCAATAAATAATTCAGAAATGCCAATTATAAGAACATAATTAATTTTACGACACACGAAAACTAGACTACACTAAACGAATATCACGAATCTTCCTCTGAGTGGATTTCGGGAATCGGTGCAGCAGCGGTGGCGGCAGATGCACCTATTTATAAAAACGTGTAATAATGTCAAAGGGCCTTTCGAAATTATTAAAGTACAAAAGTTACTAGTCAAACAAAATAATTTGTTTTTGGCAAATAAATTCATGACAGCTATCCAAGCAGGCACACAGAAACCAAAAAATAGAAAAATATAACGTACGATATAGAAAATAGATGCACCAAGCTTCGAACACTACGTAGAAGAGAAGTGCCCCCACGAAAACAAATGCAACCACCACCACTACCACCACCAGGGTTCCCCGATCAGAAGAATGGCATACTACGCGAGCGGGACTCCTGCAGGCGTCTCCGATGCATCACCGCATACATGAGGGCCGATTGGAGGCGCCCTGGTGGCCGACCCTGGGTGCTCTCTGGTCGAGTAAAGAAGAACATGGTGAGACCCAAAGCCAACACAAATTGAGATGCAAGCGGTTTACTATGTTCTATGGTAATGTGAAAACCAGTAATTTGGGTGCTGTGTGCCCTTAAAATTTAATTTCAGGATGATCCTTTTGAGTTCAGGTGGCTTATCCGGCCAAACCGGTCTCGGTTTGGGTGCAGTGAGGTGGCGCCCCTCTAACCGCGTTGCTGGCGGAGGCAAATTTTTAAAATATCTAGGTCGCCTTCTGGGGGGGGGGGTTTGATGAGTTAAATCACTGGTAAACCCCTGGTAAAACCCCTTAACAAATATTTTTAAGCAGGGACAAAGAGATGGAAGGATGGAGTCTGTGGGCCAACGCTTACAGAACTAAACAGTTGTATCTACTAGGAAAGCTAAACAACTACTATTTCGTTTAAATGGTTATTTTTATGTCGCCTTAACTAAGAGAATTACATAATATTTGTTTCGCCTCCAGTCTGTGATTATCCAACATTTCATTTTATCAAGACTGCACATTTCTAGATAGCCTTGTACCGCTTCTATTATTATATCGATAATAGCTCATGCTGGGGAGAATTGCATTTTAAACATAAGATGTCATTCAACCTTTCTTAGGCGAGAGGCAAGCTAGCAAATTGAAAATTGCAAGCCAAACTATTGACAATCTAGCAAAATAATTTTTATTTGAGCGCACCAAGCTATTGAAAAAACGTAGCACATTTAAAAATACATTTATGCACATTCGTGTTATATATTAAACTACCCAAATCAGTAATGTGACAACCTCTCACGACCATCTAAAAATGAAACATACCTGGCTCTCCTGGTGGAGTACTTGGCGGCGGGGGTGTGGCGCTCACGATGTCGCTGCCCCTGCAGGTGTTGTAGGAGCCACATTGCACACACTTCAACCCGACCACGTGAAACAGGACCATACATTCCTAGGAGATAATTTTGGTGACATCAGTTAAAGAAACACAACCTATATTTTTATTAAAGAGCGTCAAATGCCTTAATCACATATATAGACGTTAAGTAAACCACCTTATGGCAATCGCGGCAGAGAATTCCCACTTCCTTGTTGGCGTATTCTTCCGGCATTGGAATATTCTTCACCTGTTCGTCGAGGTGTTTCCAAACGCTTCTCATATCCACCATTGAAATGGCGCAGAGTGGGCAACAGTAGTTTCTGAAATTGGGCAACAGTAGTTTCTGAAATTGGGCACCAATCAAGTTGCAATCTTATTTTGCCAAAAGATTAAAGTTTTTGTTAATCATCAACTGTAAATCAATAATTATTAAAAGAATTCAATTCTTACCCAGTCTCAATAAGGTCGTCGAAACAGGCCCTATAAGAAAAAATTATTTTATCATAAATTGGAATATCACCATGAAAGGGGGCTCTAACTCAGTATAGACATAAAACTCTATCGATGATCCGGCACGGCGTAACTTTTACCAAACCAATATCTTCATGTTTACCGCGGATCAGTGGTTGTTGTCTAGTGCTTACCGGTGAAGAAGGTGACCGCAACTTAACACATGAGATGGTTCGCGAGACGTATGCAGATCTTCCAAACACACCGGACAGTCGTTTCTAGATGCTTTTTCGACACACTATCGAGAGAACACAGCAAATTTATTGCAAATGTTGTTTGGAGCGTGGTACCTTAAGATTACACAGAGCATTCTATTCCACACAGGAACTGAAAACTCCGTAAAAAAAATCGCTTTTTTCACCTTGTGTGATTTTTGAAGCCTAATCGGCAGACACATGTCGCATTTGGTGCAGTGAAAAAATTTGTCCCGTCCTCCAACCCTATATGACAAGAACTTTAAAATTAATTTCACCTTTGGTTTCGACAACGAAATGACTCGAAAGCCGAAACGATAAATGGTCGCACACTTACAACTCACCTACAAATACCACATTCATCACAGTGAAATTGGTTTTTGTCCTCGTCGTCATAAAGTCGACACAATTCGCAAAAATAGCTGCCAAAAACTATATTGCACGAAGTACACGTAGCGGAGACCTACAACGAGAGAATTGACCTATTATTGCAAAGATAATTCGATACAGAGAATCACAAAAATCAATTATTTAACAATATTCTTGCACAAAATTGGAAAATTGGGCGGAAACGCTGGTGAATGCGATATTAACACATAGCTACAGAGTGATCATTTGAAGAAACCACCTCATATTGCATACCATCTGCTGAGTTTCACATTTGAGACAGATGACTTCCATCACATCCTTCCGATTCATGGTGTGGTCTTGTGCTTCGTCATGACAAAATCGACAAGTGAAAGCTTTTCCGCAGCATGGCGCCTTGAAAAAACAAAGAAAATAATAATTTACTTTCGATCCAGCTTAACGAAAATATTTAACCTTCTTAAAATTAAACACAAAAGAATGAAATTAGTGTATATTCAGTGTTTGTGGATTGGGCAAATTTTCGACGCACATTAGAACACCTCCAATCACAAGTGACATTCTCACTAATCTAGTAGCCAAGTTATTGCGGTTGCGTTTCACGTGTATCTGATGACTTATGAAATTTCATTGATCATCAGATCAACTTGATATATTTTTTTTAAAAAAAGCTGTGAGCTTTCTATAGTGTAGAAGCAAAGCAACATACTTTCAGAAATAGCACCAAATGACGATTTATCTTAACATGTGATCCAAGTACAGCAAAACTGGAAACTCACGCCACGAACAGAGAACTCTGGAAACATTAGCTTCGACCCACTTAAAACAATTTGACACATACCGCAAAAACCAAGTAAGTTCAAGTTTCTTCGAAAATGCCAAACACAAGATGACTGGGTCTGACACACCGAATCTATTATTGGCAACATCTTCATAACAACCAAGTCTTGGCATTTCCCATCCCAGAACAAGCTCACTCGCTGTACTTGCGGGGCCTGTGACTGATATACTGTATATGCTAACAGTACAGTAAACCGAAGTAAACAACCTCCCCCTTCCCCTTCTTCCCACGTGGGGGCAATCGCTTGTTGCAACACAATCCAAAGAGAGCTAGGGCAATCACCATGTCGATAAAACTGGAAATACTCGAGGTTCTGAAACTCTGCCAAGTTTTCCACGCCATATATTTGATTTCTGTTCACAAAACGCAGTTGTCTCAACCATTCTTTGACAACAAAAAAATAGCATTTGCCGGTTAAACCTCGTTGCAGGTTACTGACAGCATGGAACCTTATCTGACTGAATGAACATTAGCTGGCGGGTACGCAAGTTCAGATGACGCGTTCAATGGTCTAAATTTTCTAAACCGCAATGGGTTGACTGAACATTGCGGTATATCAATCTACAAACATCTATAAATTATCATTACAGTAATTATCACACAATTAGCAAATTAAACTGAAATTGCCGATCGATGGCCTACGCAAAATGACGATACAGTCCTCAGGTTTCAAGTACCAAAATAACTGTGAGAACGCCCCCCAAACAGGCGATTGATTCCTCGATTAAGATTTCAGTTGGAAATTATCATGAAACGATCTTCGAGGAAAAATGTCTGTGTAATTAATTAATCACTTAAAATGTTAATCTCCAGTATTACCGAGTTGGAATACACGACCCTAGAAAGCGTAAGTAAATGAAAATATTGGTGTTACTACGTCGCCTTATTTATTTTATAGTGTTTACCTTTACTTTCCTTTTTTGTTTCGGCAAGCTGAATATTATTCTATAGCTTGGTGTTATTTTAGCCATTTCCCCCAAAATCAACTGTAGTCAATTGCACTACAGGCGTTTCTGTACCCCTCATGGTTGGTGCTTTGGCACTATGCGAAGGGCACATTTTGACCAGTACCCCGGGGTCGAATAATCGAGAGCCCTCTCCAGGGAATCGAACTCAGGACCGCCGAGCCAGTCAGTTTCACACACATTCTGAAATTTTTCATACGACAGGTGTATACTTTTCGTAAAAAGGTGGAGTTTTCTGTTTAGTGGGTTTATGGAGAAAACACAAAGGGGATCATGCATTTTATTAATTGATGACTCGACGATCCAAGGGCTTTGTTAGTTACGTCACACGCTCACAATTTTTGGTTAGCCCTAACACATTGAGGCAAGGGAGGTTCGAGATGGTGTTACTGGACTGTGATTCACCAAATTTTTACCACAAGCTGCGCTTTTCTTCGGTAATGCGAGCATCCCATGTCATCAACCTCCATCCTGGCGAAACGATTCGGTTTGCTGAGATCTCCGAACTATGGACGATAATTTACAGGTTTATCTTTTAATGGAAACTATTAAAATGTCTTTAAAAGATTCGATACGAACGACCGAGAAAATCTATTCTGCACTCAGTCGTTGTCAGTTACAAAGCCGTGATTACTCGAGGGTTTCCTTAAATTCACATTGAGGATTGCTATTTCGCGTTTTCCGCCACGGTATCGCCGTCTATCGACAGAAGAGGAAACTTCCGTCAAGAACCGTCGGTTTCACTATCTATTGGCGAAAGGGAGTACACGAAACACGGGAGTTTATAGGTATTCATAGGGAAACCTATTAAAGATAATTTATATGCCTATATCAGCGTAGTCGAATGAGGTAAGACACTGGGTTGATAGTCCGTTTGGTCAATAGTTCAAACCGTGTACAATAATAGTTTCTCCTCCTGTCGATAGACGGCGACACGTGACGGAAAACGCAAATAGCACTCCTAGATGTGAATTTAAGGATTCCCGGATGATGCTACACCTCGTTTTTCTAATTTGTTTCGGTCAGCGCCCAGTTCTCGCATTTGGTCAGTTACTCGGGCTCCCCACTCCCAGCCTACCTGCGCAGCTGTTTACTGATTAAAGTTGACCGCTCAATATCGGTAAACACTGGAGAATACATAGCTCATCCGTTTGATAGCGCCCTCTGCAGTGCAACTAGTGAACTCCAACTCTGTTTACACAGAAACTTCGAAACCTATCCATATGGGCTGCGTTAAACCTTCCAGTCCATCGACTGCTGGACAAAACTCGAGCGTTAAGAGGATAATGTGGAATGCTTAACGGCTCATTTCGAAGGACTTGGTCGGCCATATTTCCGACATTTCATTTCAGATAGTCAGTCATATGACACATACCGCTCTCTCTCTCATATTTTGTCGACGAGGATTGTGCTTGCGCAGAAATAATCAACCACTTGTTTCAGAAAACTACTCTGTTAACATTCATTACCTGGATTAGGTTAAACTATGATCACTGCTGCGTGAACTGACTCCGTATACCCCCCCAGCACCGTCCATCTCCCCCACCTTCCTGCCCACCCTGACACTTCCTCTGTGAATTAACTTCAAAAAACCACTCCAAAGTTCATCGTCGGTCTATGCCCCCCGTCGTCCGAAATCGGTGAGTTCGAAAAAAAATCACAATGGCTATGTTTAACTAACTGTGCGTGCTAATGATGTTATAAATAAATTGTGTCTGGACAATACCGAATGACAGGATGACCACCCTTGACCGAGCCCCAGACTGGTTGGCCATGTTACATCAATAAGATTGTCTCGTTTTGGATTCCTCTTTTAACGGAATTTTGTCAATGTTTCTCCAGGTTCCTCAAGAACATTGGGGGTGCGGTTCATGTCAATACATACACAAGCAGATATGGTCGAGTCAATTAACTTAAGGCTGAGTTGAAGAATATCAATTTGTTTGGGAAGCGAAGAATGTAAAACATATTTTATCCAAAGGTGTGTGGGAGGGGGGATCATTTTTTCTAGAACTTATCATTTCCAGCCATTTTGTAATCTGCTGTTGCTCCTGATTGCCCTCGATTTCCCTCGACTTCCGTTTTATGAGCATGTAGTTTACGTATGTTTGCAGTGTGTGTATCTCTGGTTTCTTAAAAATAATTTTTGTAAACTAGGTTGGGGGGAAGTAGGATGTTATTATAAAACGTCCACTGTTTCATCGCATTGGCGAATGACGTGTTCAATGACAATGTATGCACAATTTGTAAATTTGCATTGAGTCGCTTTTGAGTCAGTCTCGGTGGTTGAATAATTATTTGGCCAGCTTTCTTGGCCATGTACATGTATGTAGGAGAGAGAGCACACCAGATTTAATGGTCAAACAGATTCGAGCTCATATTTTATTCAACAATCGAACCTCTGAAAAGAAAAAAAAACTTTTGACAGTTATTTCAAGAGGCTTATTTTATAATTTATATTCTGCGAATGATTTATTAATCGCAATAAACGAGGATGTGTTGCCTATCTAGCCTTAATAATTGAGTCTGTGTGTTCTTACTCTTACAAGATCAACTACGCGTCATTTCGGTAGGAGGTGTTTAACCATGAAAAGATTTTTGCAACCACGCATTATCTACCATTACAAGCCGACCAGTTGTCATTACTAGTTATTTTAAGATTATCTGCCTGCAGGGGGACTGCTTTAAAAAAAATAACATGATTAAAATCTCCTCTCTTCCAAATGTACACATGACCAAACTGCCTGCAGACTAGCTGTTAATCGAATTGACAATTTAAATGCATTGACAGCAGTCAAATTTGCCGTGCAATTTTGTTTTGAGATTATTTGGCAACCAGAAACGGGCGTTCCGAAAGTAGTTAGAAGTTGTTTACATTTACATTGTTTGAAACTTCAATTTGTCTTATTTTAACGTGAGAAATGTGTTTAACGGACCGTCGCTTAGATCACAATTCAAATATAGGTGTCAGAATTTTCTGATTGGCCAAAAAGATTACTTATCGGTTAGCATTGTACTAGTTAACAGCTCTCCGATTGGTTCACCACTTTCCAAAAGTCTGCAGCATTATTGTCAAGACTGCCGGCTGTCAATCCAGCCAATGTTAATATGTGACCTATGGACTGGTTACACAAAGCGTATGATGCGTACAGTACATGCGATATGTCGGCCGTGGTTTAAATATAGCCATCCATAACCGCCCTTGTTCTACGATATATATTTTTTTCCCAGGACAAGGTTCGTCAGTTGCGCTATCAGTTTTGGCAGTCCGATCTACGTGCGGCTCAACGCAGCAGGCTAATTATAATTGCCGTGCAGTCCGATTCTGATTGTCGACGCAGGCAGTCGTCATGGATGACTATGCAGCTGTAAGTACCATTTTCATTTGACCGAAGTCCTGCATCCTACGTCTGTTACCCGACGTGCCGTGTGAGCTGTTACAGTCTATGTGAACTTATAATAACGCATCCATTTTGAAAAATTAATATGTCAATACATGTACTGTAGAACATAAATTTGTAAATGTTCACTTAAATCGATCAACGCTTTTCAAAATTCTAGAAACTTCTTAAAATTCTTTTGGTATGATGAACGTGTTAAAGATACGTGTCCCAGAGAATGTTCTACAGTTTATATTGAAATTTTAAAGAAAATTGGTTGCCAGGCAATGGCAAATTCGATATCACATGTTCTTTTAATTCCACAATACGGTACACTATAGTTGCTTTACATTTAAACGGTTGTTTGGTTGCAATACTTCGTATACATGTACTTCTTATTAGTGTGTAGTGTCAAATTTGGTGCTTAATCTCGCCTTCCAATCTCATTTTTTTATCCTCCCCACCCCCCAAATCTTGTTTGCATTTATGAATGAAAGTTGTTTATTATTTTTGAATGGCTGCTTCACTCTCAAAAGAGTGTCTGCAACCTCACCATGAGATGGATAAATTTTGAACAGCGCTCCATTGATCTTTGAAGCGCTGAATAGCTGATATCCGTGTACACCTATTATGTATCACTTTTTCCTACGTAACAACCTGTGTCAATGCCTCCACCTAACCGTGAAAAATTTGCACAATGTGCAGTCAAATGAGTGCGCAGATTTCGTAGACGAAACTGTACCAAGTGTCCTGAGGTTTCGCCTTAATGCGCATACAGAGTATTCGTTGGCGGCTCGTTCTCGGCGCTAGCCAGGGCGCCATGAGGGTGTCTCCGAATTCCAATTGGATATTGAAATTTAGCCTACTTGTCTATAATTTCATTTCTTCTAGAGCGAGTATTCTTGACGAAGAACTCGCCCTAGAAGAAATGAAATTGAGATTAGATGACGTCGCCACGTCGTTCAGATTGAAACTCTGGCTACCAGAAGTTTTCAATCTACTTGACTGGTTAATATCATTCGAATTGTTTCATTGCCATATTAAACTAGCTGATATTTTAGAAGTATACGTTTTCCATTTGAGGCGGCCATTTTTAATTTATAACGTCATATCTATAATGGGTGTAGTCCATTGTTTGTAGATTTAATTTTACATACACTTTAATGTTATTGGGGGGTTGATTAAAATGGTGTATGAAAAGGCGCAAGAATTTATTTTTTGAGAGCAAGTATTGCTGCTACATGTACAAGGTTACCAGATGCGCTCCTACAATTTGGCGCATGCGCACCAGCCGTTGTGACGTACAATTGTCCTACTTCAAAGATAAGCCATAAACGTGGAAATTGATGGCACGCAACTACTTACCGTTGAATTTTCCCCAAAACTTTTGTAGTTTGATAGTTCCAGTTACCGGGGCTACGTACAAATGGCGTTAAATACTGAATTGCTAAACACCCTCTTTTGTTAAAATAGTAATTTTCTAGACGAAAAAAGGATTCATGCTTCATTTTTTTTTGTTACTGATTAAACAAGAATCGTATACAATTTATTGGAATATGCTTGTTGTTATCTTTTGGAAAATTTGCCCATTGGCATGACAGAAAAAAAGTGTCTCGTTTTTCTTATAGCATCATAAGCTGAAACCAAAAGTCAAAAGTGCGTCCTTTCGACATTATCACGATTATATAAACGGTTGCACATTGGTACCAATGGCCAAATGTCGCATGAAATTATATCTCCCCAGTCGTCTGCGATATCTTTAGGTGTCATTGAACGAAATCAGATCTAAAATATTCGAGTCGAGTTGCTCGACTTCATTGCCAATGTGACAAATACTCGAGATATACAGGAGAAAACCTTTTATTTTGTTCGCTGGCGATCAGAAGAAAGTATGTACGATAAGTGAGAATCGCATCGTATCAGGTGCGCAGAGAAAATTATCTAATTGGATTGATTTGGTAACTTGCTAGCTGTCTAGAAGTGTTAGCGAGGGGAAACTTGAAATAAACAATTTTCTCTTTAACACTTATCATCGGCAGGTTCCCAGTAATTCCATTGCTATCAAAGATCAAACAAATAATGCGATAGGAGTTTTAGGGGAAATTAGGAGAAATTTCTATTTTTATATACAAGTATTTTGATTTACTTTATTTGATTGGCATACTTGTATTTCGATTAGCGTGTCGTTTTAATTGAATATCTGAAATTAGTTTACATAAAAAATGACAATGTTATAATATATTGTTATTAACAACTACAAAACGCCATTTAATTAGAAGAGCTGTATGTTGTCCCTCAAGTCTGACGAGGATGTCTGAAACAGAATTTGTTTTCTGAAATCAATCAAGCTATGCCTTCTTCCTTCCTCCCTTGATTGATTTGCCGCAGGCTGACCTCTCCATTCCAACTTGGAAAAATGTAATTGCCCAAATTATTACCTGGGATCGTGCTTTTTTGTAGTGTATTTCGTCTGCGTTTACGAGGAGGCCTTGAGCGGAAATTATAGTTTCCTGCTGGTGTGAGTAAAAATACTTGGCGACGACCTAATCCAAAATGCAGAAAGACATGCTTCAAATTATGATGTATCTCTTACTGGCAAAACACACGGTTCTTTTTTATATAAATTATTTTTGAAGGCCAAACCAACAGCGCTCCAAATATGTGTCAAATTAGTCCCTCATCAGCTTATCCGGTTTTTGTGATACTGTTACGTTGTCACGAAGCAAGGCGTAAAAAACTGATCTTGATATTTTGTTTTCGGTTTTGCCACGTCTTCAGCATTGCTGCCGAAGCGGGGCTCAACAACATCGCAGTTGAGGATAATTTATACCCTGCTTGCTGTGTGTGGCTGTATCGTGTATCGTGGCCGGCTGCACTGGGCCAACCAACAGCTGTTTCTATCGCACTCCGGGAACAGGACGACGCATATATATTTCTTTGCTCGTTCTCAGTCTGGCCCTGAATTACTGGACCAGCCCCTGGATCCATAGGTCCCGTGCAGCTCACCAGCTTTCCCTGATATTTCGAGCGCCATCTAGGGCACATGGCAACTCAGGCCTTGCCTTAATTGTCAGGTGGGATCCGAATACCTTTTCTGTAGGCATGAATTGTTAATTCGAAGTTGGATGCCGTGGATACCCTGAAATGCTCAGAACTGGAGCCCAATTAGTGCGCAATAGTTTCTGACTCAGCAGTTACTTTTCATTACCATATACTGTACATGTTTTGAACACCGAATAGTGTTCTGTACAAGATAAACGTTGACGCACCTGGTACAGTTGTGTTGGCAAACACAGACGGACTAGCTCTCTCGACGAGCTGGTCGACATGTATCAATTCAATATTCCTCACCATTATTGGACCTCGGTTTGCAACGACTCTAGCGAGCCAAGGGGGTCGCAATTTCATTTTCGGTGGTCTCTTCGGGGGCACAACGATGTAAAAGGCGCGCGGAACGACTTTTACGTGTTCTTCTAAATTTTGGTATCGCCTTCTTTAGAATTAAATGACGGCTATGTCACTTGAAGGTTGATAGTTGTATCAAATTTATAGACAGATATCTGTCTGTATATGTAATTTGGAGGCAGAGATTTCCTTCAGGCGTTGCATGAATTTGCATATTGCGTGCATTTATATAAATTTGATCACGCAAGCGCTTAGGTGTTTGTGCAGCATAATACAACAGCATTCCAATTCCAACTCCAACAGCAAACAGCAATGCGGCGAAATTTTCCACCTTATGTTGGCTAAGTTGACTCGATGGTTTTACCAGTTATAAAATTTTGCAGTTTCTGTCTGAATTTTCTATCCCAATTTTTTAAATTATTTAATTTAGAAAGAGGAAAGAAACTTAAATGAGGACAACCAAGTTTACCAATGTCTCTGAAATCGCTAATGAACTACTCTACGCAGTGCGGAATTCACCAAATCTCCAACAGTTTGAAATCATTCATCGTGACGTTGTGGAGTATGTAGTTACTCCAGCGACGATTTATTTCATTGACAAACACAGCTGTCCACTCCATAACAAAACACAGGTTTACACAAGTAGAGTGCCGAAAACATCGCAGGATTTCCCACTCCAGCTGGCGGAACGAACTATTTACAGAGATGACGCTTATCAAATAGTCGGGTAATTGCGTAATAGCCTTGGTTCACCAAATAATGCATGTTTAAAAAATCTTTGGACAAGAAAAAATATTTAAGGAAGCTCCCACTTTAAGGTAGCTACACGAAATTGTCGAAATAATTATCTGGGAAAAGTTAAACGTTATTATTAAAATCATTAAAAAATCTGCAAATTTTATGGGATATCGATTCGGCAAGGCCGCTTCCTTCCCCCTTAGAGGCAGAGCATGAGCGCATGTGTTCATTAGTTTCCAAGGTAATTTTTCTACCTGTGGGGGACGAGGATGGCTGCGGACATGCGTGGTTATTCGCGACGTGCTGCTGTTGCGTGACACGCCATTTGACTCGCGGCGAACAGATCAGTAATTGGGCTTAGCGTTTGGGGCAGAGCTGCCTTCAAAGCCTGGCTCCATGTACCTTGTATCCTTGTAATTGGTCGCGGTCTCAAAGGATAAATACGAATTGTAGAATAAAAATAAACGGAGACGCGACAAAATTGATGGTATGAGTGTGTGCCATGTCTCATCTGCCATTTGTCATTGATGTTGTTGGGTTTCGAGAGACCTTCGCCGAATAAATGAATACTTTACTTTGAGATTAGGAGACGTGCTCCGTGCTTTTTAACCAACCATCCATCCATCCATTATTTTAATAGCTTAAGGCTTTATTTCTTTTTGGTGGTTGTTAGATTGACTTTGAATATGACACAGTATGTGCGTCTCTGAACAACAGTACAGTATATAAGATCCGGAACACCAAACATTTTTTCATAACATTCCATGTGTTCGTTTTGTGGAGGTTTGGCTGCTGGCAAGTTTTGGTTTCAATTCCGATGTGATTTGACTATCTGTTTCATTAATATCAAGCCAAAGATCGCGCAGTCAGATATTCTAACTATACGTGAAGCCATTGTCATTTGTGCCTTTGATTCTATTTGACCTCTTAATGCTATAATAAAACCAGAACTGGGTTGATCGCGTGTCGAGTCGTTCGGTATTCATTCGTGGCTCGTGCTTTATTGGTTGTGTCGTATTGCATTATGTGTGTCTTTTTCCCCTCCAATATGCGCCAATTATAGGTCCACCTCCACTACTTTAAGCCACCACCCGTATTAGCACGTCCACCCATCAGTCCGAGGTTTGCGTGGTACCCCTATGAGGCCACCAAGGTTGGTGGGCACCTCAAATTTGACACTTTGAGGTGTTGATGTATTTGGTAGTTTCTGGCGTGGTGGTGATGTTTTGCTGTGATTTTGGAGTCGTTCGTGTGGTTTTCTATTGTGATTTTGGTGATTTTTCTATAATACGATTTCTTAGCTATTAGAACTGTTGGTTGTAAGTGGTTCTGCATTTGTGATGTTGGATTTGATTGATGCGAGTAACAGTTTGGGGCACATGTTAGTTATGTTGCATCTGATCTGAAAACAACGTAATTGTTTTTCAAAATAATACCAATAGGACATCTGGATTATGTAAAATAAAATGTAATTTGTGACTGGGACAGCGCCAGACGAGAGAAGCCGAACGCGAGTTGGCAATAACTCTACTTACAATGAATAATAGTAAATTATTATTTAAAAAATGAATTTACTAAACTGGATCAATACATTTTTATTGTCATATTCTCACGATTTTCATTATTATAATTATAGCATTGTATTGACAGTTTGAGGTTTCGTGAATTTTTAATTTACTTTTTTATCTTGGACGTGTTATATCACAATTGTTTTTTCTTGTGGTTTGTGCTAAATATAGCTGATTCAGGTTCCTGGGTGTTCACACATTTTGTCGATAGTTAACGATTATTTTAATGTAGTCTGTGGTTCAGTTGTAGTTTTTGGTTTTATTAACGAGATCAGTGGTGTTTTAAAAATTATGTTGGAACTAGTTTTCCAAGTGCATGAGCTAGCTCTATCTTTGTTGGAGATTGTGGGTTCTTAAATTGTGTTTTTATATGGAACAACCGGCAATTTGTCACTGAAAATTTCACAATGGTTCAATATATACGATTGTCAGGTGTAAAAGCGCGTTGACCGTTCAGACAAACCACATTATTTTTGTGAAATTCTCACCACAACGGACCCATTTCTTTGGTCTTATTTGGGGTTTATGAAATATATATAATGGATGGCAGTAATTTTTTTTAAAAAATAACATCAAAAATTGAAACCAATTCCTACCCATTCGAAATCTGCCCCCATTTTAGGTTCCCACTGTCCAAAAAAATTAGAAGGCACCGGGGTATGTATGTTATCACAAATGAGTAAGTTGAAATCTGCTAGACTTTGAAGTGAGGATCGGTGACGAGAGTGGAATAACTAAAATACATTTAATATTTCCAACTCATGGTTAACAAGGTCACAAAATAAATAAAATATATAGAATGACACTGAGAAACATTTTATACTATAACGCGTTTAAACGTATAGTTGTAGTTTTCTGAGCCCGTGATCGCGAGTTCAATCCTGACCGAGACCTCTGGACTTTCTCGGGCGAGAGAAAAGCAATACGTGTGTCTTCCCTCGAGATGGAAGTAAAACCGTGGGATTCGCGTCTGTACGATATCTGGATCACAGATAAATTTTCTATAGAATATTTATTAAGGCTGAGGCCTGGTAGCGCCCCAATCAAAATATCGCAGGACCTCATTTATATGCAAGTGGTCCAATGTCTAATTTGATTTCATGCAATTAATCCCCAGTCTGAAATGTGGCTGGGTGGGTTCCTCGCAAAAAAAGGAAGAAAGAAATGGTCGGAGCTCTGACACGACGCCGCGAATATTTTAGCAGAAGCCAGACATTGGCCGACCAACAAAAGACTGGTCAGATTTTTCTTCCTCGTACGTTTCAGAACCACTTTTTTTTTGTTTCGCCAGTTTCGATGCCTGTTATTAATGGCTGTATAATTTTCGCTCCAAAAAACGCTCATCTTGGCTGTCAACTTTTCTGCATTTGTCTGACCCAATTTTTTTGTGTGTAAGATGAATCTCCTTTTAGATTTTAATGCGCGTCATGAATATTAAAATGTACAGACGTTGACAAGAAGTAGGAATTGTTTACAAAAAATTGTTTTTGACAATATAATAAGGTCGTGCGTATTTTTTACTTGAACAGGCTTAATCGAATAAGATTAATGTTTAGTGGGAGATGAAACCGTCTAGTGTGAACTTGGATGATCGCTCATTTAACTTTCATGCTCCTGTAACTTAAATTCATATGTAAAGAGTCCAGGTTATTTAAAATATAACGGAAAAATCAAGTTTCTTCTAGCTGACTTTAACTTATCTCATATATTGAATAGAATTTAAATTTCAAGCTAATTTTTATCCAAAATTCTGAAATTATATGTTCCAAACTTCCAATTGAGTTCACGCGAAACATTCTACGTGAAATTCAGTTTGGTTGCCCAATGAGATGTCCAATTTTTTGAGTGTTTTGTGACCGCGGTGAAAGTGAACGACGTCTCTCGTTCAGTGTTTTTCCTGAGGTACCTCGTTTTCATTTGGTATTTCGAAGCTCTTTCAAACTAATTGGGTTGCGTCAGAGGAAGGGATTTTCACAAATGTTCCTCTTTTAATTTCCGACGTTGAGCTTGGAAGAAAGTTTCGTTATGTTTGGTACTAAATATTGTCCGGTGTTCCCTTTAGTTTGGTAATTCGTGTTGGTTGGAACATAGCTAAATTCACTAAGAGAGGGGTACAGAAACTCCTGTAGTGCTATTCACTACAGTGATTGAAAGAAAAACAAAATTGGATGGCGCACCCCATCTGCTCAAGCGACTTCGAAGTTCAGGTGAACAACTCAAGTTTTCTGTTTTCACCTGTCCGTGACTGCATATGCGCACGAAAGCAAAAGAGCAGTAATACTACGTGATCGGAATACTATCACGAAGCGGCAAAAATGTATACCCATGAATGCCAAGGGCTAAAATCCCGACTAGGTGTTCTCGGTGTGCATTCAAATATCACTCAACAGATCGAATTGACAATGTTTCAATTTAGTTATATAGATGCTGCGTGGTGATGTCGTTGTGGCGATCACGCAAAGTGAGATAGAATACTGAAATATAATTCTTGTTAAAATGTCTACGTCGAACACTGAATTAAAATTTTCAATGTGAAACTCCTTATTACAAATTCAGCAATCAAGCCAATGGTTTGAGTGACTTTTTGGCAGATTTCAAGTAGAAGGACTGCCGTGGTTTTGTGCGCAACGCTTGCGGCAAAATAAATGCGTTTATTGATATTCAAACTCTGGACTGTGTTTGGAATACGCATAATAGATTACTATTGATTTGATTTCAAATTGATTTGATAGTTTCCATTATTTTTGGTATTTTGATCAATGTATGTTCGGAGTTTGCAATGGTTTTTATTTATCAGACGCTCATCGAAATTCTCTCTGGCAGATTTGAAATTCATCGAAACCTCACTTTCTCCTCAGTTTCAGTTTTTGGTTTAGATATTGTCATTAACAATGTTTTTGTCTTTCTCCTTCCTCATTATATTGGAAGGATAAATTGTAAAATGTGGTTAGATTTTTCCGATAAATAAAATCAAAAATAATTGGTCTATATTAAGTTGGAAAGTTATGGGGGACTACTTAATAAGGAAGTGAAAATATAATAATTGAAAAGAATTAAATTATAATTACCTTTATTTAGCATTAATTAACCCTATAATATTTTGGAATTCTTTTTTGGTAGTTTTAATTAGAAAATAAAATTATTTGCAAAAATGAAAGTTTCCGTTGCCAATAAAGGAAATTGTCAAACCGTTATTCTGCATCAACAGTGTGCAAATAATGTGATTAGGTCTACCGGCGCGTTTGGCCTACTTTAACAAGATTTACGACAAAAACATTTTCCATAGATTTTGCATATGGAAAAATTTGTTTTTAAAATTCCTTCACGAAAGGCTAGCTAAATGACGAATGGTTTGGCGAATGGCCGGCCTGCCCGGGAAATTTTTTTGATGTTACCTCTGTAGGAGAGGGGGGGGGCTTACATTTGTTACTTCCTGGCACGATGTCCGTTGATTACAATCTTGTGAAGAATTATGTAGGCCGTATGAGGGCGGGCAGGAGCACCTATGAGATTCGTGCGGGTCGGTCATTCGTGAGAGCGGAATGGCCGAATGGGGGAGAGGGTGGTAGACATATTTAACGTCAGATTCTGCCCAGGGAACAAACAGATGAAAGGGTGGATAAGATAGGACGCAGCAGCTTAACAGTGCCGGTGCGTGCATTTTTCCCTTGTTTTTTTTTAAAAAATGTAAGCTAACTCCAAAGAGTTAAAAATAAATTATTTATTATCAAACTTGTTACGAATATTTAAAAAATTTGTGAAGTATTTTTAAAGAAATTGAAAAGCAAATTTTCGCGCACAGTGCAACATCTTATGAATTGTTGTCTCTAAAAGCATTTTTGGTATATGGTAATAATGTGGTGTTAGGTTTGTTTATCTCGAAAGAGGCCACCGCACGGTGAAAGTGAGAACTAATTATGGCACGTTCCCATTAGGCGGAGAATTTGCATAAATCTTATTTGACTGCTTCTCATTTCCTTGTGCCACGTTTCTACGGTTACCCGGGTTTTGTTTTGAATTTGGTGCACCGCGATTATTTCGCCATTCCACGAAATGCGTTTCACATGCCCATGCGTAATTGGTCATTGTTGGCCATCGTCGCTGCAACAGAATGCCAAATATTTGATTGTTGGGAGCAATTTAAGATCTTGGGTCAGAGGTTCCCGGACAATTCTTATGGTCCTATTTTTTTGTTAAACAAAGTCATGATGTTAATAAAATTGCGCGATGCTTAGTTCTCCCGGATAACGAAAAATAAAAGAATAATAATTAATTTTCCTTTTTTTCCACTTTTGTGAGTTCACCTTTTGCAAAACTTGTTTTCATTTTGTTCCATATTCAAATGCTCCTAACCATAATAATGTTTCCGGACATTTAAACCTTTTTTTAGATGTTATTCACCAGGCTGTTCGCCAGTTTAGGTCACATTTTAGGCACTCTTGAAAATTCCGATTTCCAATTCTACTCGTTCCAAACTCGCCCAATTCACGGTTTTTTTTTAATCCTTATTACAGTCGGTTTGACAAGTGTCAATCTCGTGAAACTGGGGCCTTTGCGGTGGGAATTTCAAGTTCCTAGGCAATCCTGATGGCCATGTTTGCAGAAGAAGGCAAACATTGCAGTGTTTGTTGCCCAACGTGCATTAAATGGCGCCTGGCGCTACGTTTGTTTATCGCGTGAGCTTGTGTGGATATTTCGTGTTTACACGTTAATTGCAACTCAATAACAAGCAGTGTGACGTAGACGTGGACGCGGCAAACGTCATCGTGCCGACATTGCTGTCGTCCTTGACGACTCCCGGTTTACTGCAAATGGCAAAAAAAAACCGCCTAGTTTGAAAATTTAATTTCTCATTTATTTCATATGCGGGTCATGAAGCGGTCAGCATTACTTTTTAATTCCCACAAGATCCAATTCCAACCGAGATATCGACACTGCGCCGTGATCAGATTCCGAAAAATTATCCGAAAGCTAGCTTGGGCCAATTATAAAACCTGAGTTTGGGTAATATATATATTTTATATGTGCCACTACCGGTCGCAGTCACTAGCCACGGATTTATTGACGTGTAACCAACACCACCTCGTGTTTCATTTCTGAGTTCAATATACGGTTTGTCATTTATCTATGATTCCTGCAATGTAATTAAGTTCACAAAACAAACGCGTGTTTAATAAGTGACCTAGTCGCCGAGTCAATATTGCTGTCCGACAATCCTTCTTCAGTAGTTCTGATTTCCGACCATCGATCTCGCCTACTCTATCGATTACCTTTTAAATTTGAATATTTTTAGATGCATTTCAAGCTACCAGAGTGAGAAAGTAAGGTATTTTATTTCGATTAATGGAAAGGCAATCATGCATCATGTCTCATCGATAATGTATTTGTCCACTTGATTATGGGAATAAATATTTGTAAATGATGCAGGTAGTGGTGATAGGACTCTGGTCATGATGATTTTAGAAATAATTCGACCAAAATGTTTAAAATTTCGCATGAAATGTAACCATTTTTTGTCCAGTACGGTACAGTTTCAAACATTTCACATAAGAACAGGTCGCAAAATTTGTTTCCAAATTGATAATTTAAAAAAAGATTTACACTGTATCGAGTTTGTTGATTACGTAGTATTAATTTTTTTTTATTTCTTCAAAGACATTTTCATGAACCAGATATTGGCGATTCGACTAGTGTGTTGTTGCCGTCCTTTCACTGAATCATGAATGAACATTAATCAAATATGCAAATTTTGTTTACAATTTTCTATGATACAATTTGGTTCTACCTTTAGATAAAAACCTTTTACGATGAGATAAAAGTATGTCAATGTTATGCTAGCATGCCGAGATTTGAATTATGAACGGTGCCGGTTCACTCGAGCATTTATAGTCCTTATTCAGATTTTTTTTAAACTTGCTCAGTAGTTGATAATTTCCGTGTGCTGACTTAAAATATTTGGCGTGCAAAAGGTTCAGTTTATTAATGACTTCCAAGGCCAAAAGCTGTTGCTAAAAAAAAATAATTTCTTTTAAAACAACCCAATGGAGCCAATTAAAAAAGCATTTCGTAGAATTAATCGATTTTTTTTTTGGATCAACGAAATGTTGCTTGCATTCAAGGCTTCAATGTATAAATACTAACCACGCTCATGCGTTTCTTGTGTGTATCAGTTGAGATGGGACCTTGAAGTAAGAAGAAAATACTCCCTTTCTGAAAAAAATGATATGACATCCTTATAATAACTATGGCGTTTGACTAAATGTGTTCAACAAGGTTAAAAGTTAGTCCTCCTAGCACTGAAGCAGTTGACATGACATCTGAGGTGCTGACAAACCATATTTTTAATTGTCATAGGAGTTGTTCTACTTAGTACTCGTAATTAACATATTTCCGACCAAACGTTAAAGTTAAACGTTTTTGCCGCTGTTGTAGTTAAATTATTTTTCTCAATGTTAATTTTGTTACGTTCATGTGTTGCAATATAACAATACTGTTACTGTAATTGCGTATTTCTTACCGAAATGTTATTTGTTTATATAATATACTGTTAATTATTTCATTATATTGTTCCTGTTTAAACTTAAATTTATTCCGTTTTCCTGATTTTAGAAACATATCCGGAATGACTGTTCTAATAGTTTTTTTTTCTCTTCTCATTCTTGTTCGCAGATTGTGGCCAAGGCCAGAGAAGCCTTCAACACTGGTCGTACGAAAAATGTCGAGTTCAGACGAAGGCAACTCCAAAATCTTTTACGATTCACTGAAGAACATGAGTCCGAATTAGTCGAGGCCCTTTACCAGGACTTGCACAAGGCAAGTGAAAATTCCCATTTTATAGTTTTTGTAGTCTTCAAGTGGAGATGTTAGGAGATTGAATGATTACACGAAGTAACCACCCAAAATTAAAACTTAATGAATGACTCAGTAAAATGTTTCGAACTAAACGGGAAAAATAATTTTAAAATTGGGTAAACTACTTCTAGAAAATATATGAATGTTTAAATGAGAGAACAATCTCGACAATTTAAATCACGGTACGACCCGTCGTGGCGCATTTGGTTTATGACGGACTGCGGTTTGGCGGTCCCGGGTTCGATTCCCGGCGCGGGCTTTGGCTCGGGGTACTGGTGAA
>JAQGBY010002670.1:0-21944 GCA_034698785.1 Mycogona germanica | reverse complement strand
GACGTTTCGCAACTTCGAACGTGAAACGTCACCAAATCAGCCAATGACAGGACGAAGAACATTTTTGTTCGCTGGCGGAGTTTGTCGAGAAACCCTACCCAGGTGTCACCTGTGTTATTGTATCACAGGAGACACGAGTTTAGCAAAAGTTTGTTTTTGATAAGGTCCCCCTTGCAGTTGCGGATATATTTTTCCCCCAAACGACCGATTAATTCTGCCAGCACACATAAAAACAGTAAAGTGAAGCTAAATATCTATTTATTTCAATCCCCAACAGGGGTCGCCGCGGTCAGGCCTCATTGGTTGCACGTGATTGCAAAATGGCTGTGCATCATCTGATATCTAGTCTTTCGTGAAATGTCATTGATGACACATGTCATCCCTCAAAATGAGTTGAAATCGTGTAGAAGATTGAATCGAAGCAGTAATACTAATAAAACAAAGTAATTAAGAAAATTGCAAGTTCTGTTTGAAGTGACTACTTCAAAGTGTAGAATTGCCACCCACCCTTCGTCCTCGGATAAGTCAGAGGTAGAATGAGCCAAATGAAGTACCTGTATTCGATTTATAAAGCGGCGTCGCGCTCATTCAAAAGCAGAATTCAAAGTCACGTTTAAGCACAATCTTTGCGTCACGAATCGTTCCCCACGTGACCCACATGCTAATTGATGCGCGTCATCACACTGTGGCATTCCACAACGTCAGATAATGAACAGCTGCTCGGTGTTTCGCACAAAGGTTCCAAACCACATCGAAACCAAAATTCAATGAATGATTGACGTTCGACAATGAAGAACTCCGCTTTTTTCGCTCTTGTCAGATTTTGTTGCTAAGCTCGCCAAGGAATCGGAGGAATTGACTTGAGAGTTCGATCTGCACCAGGGTCCACATTTTGATCTTACTCATTTAAATCTGATTCTCATTCCCAGAGTACGTCATCTGCGCATGCGCACAAAAAGAATGAGTGGAATTGGGGATTATGCGCATGCGCAGATGACGTACTCGGGAAATGGTAATCAGATTTGAAAGACGAAAATGCGGATCCTGAGCTGATTTTAAACGAGAACAAATACGGGGCAGAAACCGTGGTCAATGGTTATTTTATGGCGCTGTCTTGAGACAGCGCCATAAAATAAACTGCAACTGCAAAATAAATGCAACTTTAGTTGCAAATTGATTTCAACTTGCCATTTATATCAAGTTTTTCAACTTGTGTTATCAATCTAACGAGCGATGAAATAGAAAGTTGCCCATAAAAGATTAAAATACACGAAGACTTTTTAAAAGTTGATTATTTTTTAGGAGAACATCTGTCTGTATTCAAATGATTATTTTATAGTCAGTGTTATGCACTCGTTATAACTTGCTTTTTGGTGTCTGCCCTCAGAAACTCATTGTCTGATCGGCATTCGCAAATTTGATTTTTCCAAATAATGGTATACTGTACACAAAGCGTTTAGTAACATGGATTGAATTATTGTATTTTTATTTAGTTACTATTTTTTTCGAGGTTGGACAGTAACAATTTGTTCGCCACCTGATTTTTTGGCAACATATCTATATCAAAATAAAAAATTTGTTGTTATTGGCGAATCATTAAATTTTAACCGTCATCTTAGACCAAAAACACAATAAAAAGGGCATTACCGAATCGCGAGACAATGCCAACTAAAATACAATCGTTATACCCCCAACTGTGAATTAGGAGGCAATTTCAACAAGCGTATTTACCAAGAACACAGTTATGCGTTATTATAATTTGCAACACCATTTTTATGCCGCCGTTCTGTTGCGATTATCGATATTATATTATAACTATGGAGGCCTCGAATTTGTCATAAAGTAAGCGCGACCAATTCCGCCACCTGCAAAGGCGGGTTCTTGCCATATCGATTGTCATACATGAGGGGGAGGAGGTATCCAATCTATGTTAAAACTGGTCACGCCACTACCATGAACGATTCTCTTAATCTTATTCAATAAAACTCCGCCGAATAAATCGATGCCGCAACCAATAGTATTGCTCTGTGTGAATCGCAGCTACGTTTAATGTAATAGTTTTCAAACTCAATCACTAAAAATGTAAACGATATCGCACTATCCAAAACGATGGCAGGGTAATTTGTGTTGTTTTTTTAAACCAGAAACCTCTGTTTGAGATCGAACCGCAAACGTTCTTAATGTAACCACGTTACCTCTCCAAATCGAAGGATACACAGTAGCGAAAGAGGGTTGCTCAAAAAGTGTTTAAAAACTGAGGGCATACAGATCGAAAAAAAATAACATTTCTTTTTTTTTTCTAAATCAACGGCCGTAAGACTCGCTTAACAAATTCGTGATCCCGTTTTTCCACAAACGGGAAAACGAACAACGAAAGGGGTGTGTCGGAAATCGGAACATTTCTTTCTAGACATGTCCTGTACATGTACACTGTATATGGCTGTGGCCACTCCTATGGTACTGTATACACATACTTTAGTTTTCATGATTTTTTTCCTATATTCGCCGCTCTAATAAAACCACTCCCAACTTTTTCTTTATACATTTCAGATTATGGCAAACGCAAAACCTGCCATAAACTGTACATGTACAGTGGATACGTGTCTACTTCGAAAAGCCGACATTCGCTACCGTTCCAGAAGCGCGAAACTTTCTTAATAATAATAAAAAATGAACGCCAATACGGTCCGTCGCTCAAAAGTCGCCCATAGGCTGTACAACACCATAACATAAGACGTTGGGCAACTTTTGTTTAAAGGCGTTCGGTCTACAATACGCGCTCGTCGTGTCTTGGTACCACATGGGTTAACTCTCTGTATATAACTCTTCTGTGCCTGTATTCATGTGTGGCGATGGAATGCGCTTTCAATTCAACAAGTGGGCTAGATTGTATGCTGCGACTAGTCTTGCGATCACGTAATATCCCGGTATATGCGCGCCTGCAGTGTTGCACAATGAGCATTTGTCGAACAATGAATATCTAAGGCATTTTTATATCCTACTTAATTATCGGGCAATACATAAACGTCACGTACGTGACTAAGAATACCTCTTTTCAGATTATATATGCAGGTAATATCTAATCTCTAGTACTTGAGCCAGCACATCAAAATAACCACTGACCATAGTGTTCTAAGCACGTCCGAAAGGCGAAGATGATTTCCTGCGCAGAGCGCTACTTTTGTCGTCGGTTATGAAATCTAGTTCAATTGCATGATTTTAGATCATCTGAAATAGTTGTATCTATAACCAGTTAGTAATTAATGTATATTATACATGTAGATGTATGCAATTAGGTCCTTCTTTAATAGTAATTCGCAAGCGCCTTTTAGTAATTGATTTACCTATAATGGTTACGGTCAACATTATTCCTTGCATCCAAGATTCGCGGTTTCAGTTCTTTAACATGTACATCTGGTACCCTAGTTAGTTCGATTGCTGTCAGCCTTTTTTTTTTAGAACAAGTCAAATTCAAGTCCATTTTTATGATAGCTTGCATAAATTTTCTCGAAATACGTGATGCTAATGTTTCGTGCAATTTTTAGCTGGCTTTGGTGACTTTGCGATTAATCTTTCTGACACAAACCAACTGCAGAAACCAGAATTTTTTTTTAATGCAAGCAATATTGCATGTATTTTTAAAAAATGCCAAAACATGGCAGAGTGGCTGTGACTATTTCTTAACCGCTGATGTCTGTGAAAATGAGGTTAGAAAATGAAGAGGTGATCGATTCCGTCCAGTCTGTCTTGTTTTTCCACGAAAGAAAAAAAAAACCAGGAGAGCATTAATCTCCAATTTTGTAAAACTCATTTGGGGTACACGAAAACCTATTTAAAACACCCTAAAAATCTGTATCAATCCCGCATACACCCGCCCACACTTAAACGCCGCCATTCATCCGTCACTAATTGCTCATCAATGCAAAAACCTCAGCGCGCACAACAAACAAGCAAACGACGGCCATCTTGCCGCGCGCACCTCGCGAGTACACCGAACAAAACCAGCGGAATAATTGAACTCCCACACACGAAAATCCATGCGACGTGTGACGTCACACATTGAGGGCGGGTGACGTCGGCGCGTCTATAAAGTAACGTTTTATACGATCTCGATTTATGAGTCTGGCCAACGAAAAGAGAAACAATTGCTGGCAGCTCAGGCGGTGGCCATCTAGGACAAAAGAGCCACGTCAAACAAAAAGAAGTCCATTTTCTGCATGGACGGGGGAAAAAAGGAAAGAAAATTATAACGAATTGCGAGATAGACAGAGAAGCACGCAGCAGCCAGGGTGTATCCGGAAAGCCATTACCAGCACTTTTTTTTGGCGAGTGTGTATTTCCAAATACACCCCGTGATTGGAAGAGATGATGGTCAGGTACGTTTTCCGCATCACTACCTTCCACAATCAAGCATAACGCCTTTGTACACTCACGTTTGGGAAAGAGAGAGAGATAGAGAGAAAGGGAGCTCTCAATTGGCGATTCTTTGTATTGTGCGGCGATGCTAATGTCCGAAAAGTGTTTTGCCTAATTGGGTACCAAAAAAAAAATCGAGCGGGGAAATGAGCACCATTTCCTTCAATTATATACACGGGTGTGTTTATGCAGCGGTTTGGCAATGGGGAGAACTTGTTTTACCGCTTGTTTAGTCGTTGGTGAAATTTACGATGAAACTATGCCGTCATTGCCGACAGCAACATTATGGATTAGGAAATTCAGGAGCCAATCAGACTTCAAGTTTTTGTAGATTTAATATCGAAACATTGTGGTATACCGTTTATAGATTTTCTTTCATTCTTATTAATATTAATCAATTAAAAAATTGAGTGTCTATTCTTAATGTACAAAGACATTATTTTGAGATCTTAAATTTCCATTTTTTCAGCCCTCGATCTCGAACCATGAAAATTAACTCACATTCAAACATTTTAGTAATTTCTTTTTGGTTGAATTACCGAATTTGCTGCAGCTGGGAACGAAATTGATCCCAGACACATTCAAATGAAAAACTATCGAGATTAATCTGGGATGGTCACAGCTCCCTTCAGTCAATAAAAGCACTGGACATGAACCTTCCATTAATTAAATAGATGGCCAACAAAACGGAGGAAAAGGGAGGCCGGAGAGAATGTTTGTGTATCCAACAATCAGAATGCGATTGGGATCAATTATCGGAGAGGGGAATTTTATACAGCTTTTCTATGCTTTGTCTCTCTTTGTGGCATCCACCACCGTGCAGTGGATGCCTCTACGTGGATGAGATAATTGGAGGTGCCTCTAAAGATATAAAAGTTCGAATGGGGGATGCAGTTCCAAAATGGGTGCGAAAACCCATTTCAGGGTTACAGGAAATCATTTTTTCTTTTTGTGAAGGGTCATAAAAAAATTATTGCGAGTTTGGTGAACGGAAGATCAGTGAACGCGAACGGGAGTTAAATTTCAATGCCGCGGTAGTCGATGTCATCCGAAAGGGAAACGACACAATACCGTGCTGAAAAAATCGCCATTTGCAGTCCATCGACCTGAAGGCGCACGCAATTGCTCAAACTCGATGACAGACAACCTGGCCGTAAATGGGATAGGACTAGGAACGGTGTCGCTGAAATTATTGGGTCGAAAAAGGTGGTGGCCGAATTAGGCACCATCATCATATTCTATGACGACTGCTTTGACAGTTGGAGAAGAAACACCTTTTCGCCTCTGGCGTTCCTATTAACACTTATTTGGCACATCATATCGTGCACAATCGTAGCTCTTTATGAAATTAAAAATTAACGATCCATTTTTTTTTTGCGTCATTCACCACAACTCGAACAGCAGTTTGACACGATCTCGTTAATTTAACAAACGGCGATGTACTTCAGCTATTCTGAAAAATTGCTTAAAAAAATTGTAGCATTCTTATAATTAAAATTTTAAATTAGAACTTATTAAAAAAAATTATAGCAAACAATGTTCAGAAAAGGAGTAGCATGCACACTATTTAACTCACGGTTATATTAAAAATTATGAGTTGTACATGAGTACAATTTTTTTTAATTTGATATTTCATTTGTATCTGCATTTTGTTTTGGTCCATTATCAAAGTGGAGGCAAGAATGTCGAACATCGGATTTTGCTTTCAATTTCTTTATGTATTCTCGCCAAACGTTCTTCCTACAAATGTCTCAGAAACGGACGCCACATTCGACGCGATATACCAAGTCATCACCGATTAGGCAGATGTGGCCTCCGTCCGCTCTTGTTCGCCTAATGCTGTAAAAACACACATGCAATTATGGCATTCCGATAAACGTACGTTATAATATACATGTATGCATGTAACTTAACGACATAACTACCACTCCGGTGTTCAGTGGACAAAAAAGATTTTGGGAAGTGAATCTGTTCCAGCAACAATATAGGTCTCGGGTGTTACGCAGTAAATAAAGATGGGCTTTGGTGAAGGCGGCTAGGTTACTATTGTACTGCAATTGCAGTTACTATTCCAGTTCCCATTAGTCGTTGGTTTTTAACGATCGTCACAACGGGCTGCCTAAATTATAGGTTCATATACGACAATCATATACGACTTAATATGAGATCATCGGAGAGATTCCCACGCCAGATATTAGATCCATTTCATATTATGTTCGTCCGTGCGCACTAGCACAAGTCACTCTACATATATTTGGAGCAACTGGGACCAGGAAAACTTTACTATACTGTAGATGGTGTATCTGCCTATGAAACAGCACCACCGCCAATATGTTCACAAGACCTCAATTTTAGATACGTTCAGTGGGTAACTAGTTTCAGATTTCACACACAGAATTCAGAATTTTAGTTATAGTTAAAATTATAATGAAATTCAGATAAATGAAAATTTGTTTGCGATTCAAAACTTATTCATTGTATTTACATTAATTTTAAAATTAGACACCTCGATCACATCGTATTGATGTTTTTATTTTTCACATAAATCAAGATCAAGGTTCAATGCGCTTACGGGATGCGCCCTTTGTGTTCGGGGAATTTCAAATATTTGTATGTTGAATTTCAAACATATTTTGGTGTCTATCATATTTGTACACCCTGTATAGTACCTGATGATTTAATGAACAATAACATGATTTTCAATGTTACTTGAAATAAAAATGTAGATGGGGAAAAGCTTAAATCACTCGATGATTTAGGGAAATTTTAAAATGTTATACAAATGTGTCAAATAATGGAAACCAGAAAAATATTTTCCCACGTGAAATTGTATTGAAGCGATTCAACCTCTAGCCTACAAAAGAAAACACGCACTCGTGTACTCTATTCATTTTTTAAAATATTTTCTAGCTCTCTCATTGTGTGTTTGAACGATTTAATGGGTTATATTAGAGCTTCTGACTTGATAGTGTCACGAACCCTCCCACTCTCCCTTCCTAGATAAGCTGCAACTCGGTGGCATTTATTATTATTATTTCATGTTCACGAAAGCTCAGTCAACCTATTCTTCCACACAAATGCATTCCAGACTGTATAATTATACGAATGAAGCGTGCGCTTTGTTTATTATGATGAAGTTTTGCTCCAGATCTGTGGTCATCGTAAAAGCCCCGACGACCAGAAAGAAGAAAAAAAATGGCCGCCGAAAACACGCTCTTGTCCTTTCGCAGACATTAATTAGGTTGTTTCGTGAATACGAGCTTTAACTATTCTACATGCTACAAATTATTAATCCGGTTAACTCGGCCACGTTTGCGATGATGGAGGAGGTCTATTGCCATACAGTAGCCAAAGCGGAAGAGAAATTGATGTTTTCCGCTATATTATTATAAAGGATAAGGCGAAGGGGGAAACATTTTTAACGGATCGTCGGTTTTGGGTGTGGGTGTCATTTCCGTTGTGAGCAATACTTATCATTAGTGCAAACTGAATATAAGGATAAGCGGATGTTTTGGTTTCTCATTTATTATCCCGCTTGGACAGCACATGCACATCTCATCTGCAAATGTCACATGCAAATTGCATCAGACATGACATTTTGAGCAAACATTGAATTTTTTTTAATATACATCTTTTGGACGGTCTGCTCCATATCCTGGTATTTCTAATTTATAATTTGTACGTACGACCAATGTTACGTCGTGTTCGATAACGGCCTATTTAGACAATCGTACGACTCATATTTTTGAATAAAAAACTTGCAGAAATCTTGAATACTAACATATTAACAGAATACATGTTTTTCTACTTCAAAAGTAATTCCTGGATGGAATTTCTAGAAACAAAAGTTTCCCACGTACCACATTGTAGTTTAAATTTTTTAAACGTTTCTGTATTTTTAATAATCCTATTGCAGCGGCTTAGTTGTTTGCGTCCATTGTCCATTATAATGCAAATAACATGAAATTTGGTAACTTGTATTTAGAATTATCATATATATATGAGCGCTGCAACCGGTCAAGCGAATAAACGTTTAACCAGATTTTTTTTATCGCTAAAGAATTCAGACAGCCCCTTAAGTTATAGAAATAAGATACTGCATATTCACAAATGAATTTCAGGTGGACGTCACCAAAAGGAAAATTGTCCGACTAATATCACATATTACTTGGTAATCTGTCTTACTTGAGATAACCACGTAAAAGGAGATCAGGATGCATTCCAGCTCGAAGACCATCAAACTCCAAAAAACAATGGATCGTTAATCCCTTCATCTGTAAACGAATGTTGGTGCAATTTTTGCTTTGGTCACTACAAACAATCGGTGATCCTCAACAATTTTCTTGTTTAGGTTAGCATATTTATTTTCAAATGAACAGTTATTTTCTCGGTTACTTGCATCGCAAATCATAAATGATTTGATTGCCTCTTCATTGTCTGTGCGTTATTGTCGCAGGCCTAAACTCTGCAAAAAGGGTGAGATCCATAATCACTCAATCGATTAACGCAATATATTTGCGCAACATGTTTGCCACATTGGTCCGACTACGACATTTTTGCTCGGCCAATAAACTCTCGAAGCTTGAGGAGAAAAGATTGCGCAAAGTTTCCTCATTTGTCAAACCAATGAGTGGACAACCTTAATAGCACAGGTCACGACCACGAATGCAGTCATGCAGCAAATAACAAAAGAGTCGTCGCCATTTTTGCTGCTAACAATTCGTTAATGACAAGGTTCCAAGCGGCGATATTCCTTTGTGCGAGGTCAAGCAAACTGCCGAGCGAACAACCAATTTCGAATTTCATTGCTTATTAAACCCGACACGTGTGTACTTGAGGGCACTGCTGTTTCCATTATATTAGAACTGGATTAGAACTTCGCTTTCTTGTCGAAAGACCATCTTATTGATTCGACATGCTCAAATGATCTACACAAGCAAAAACAAATTACAATTACAATATGTACCCACAAGCAGCCCCGGATGGGGCCTATGTCTCTAATCATGTCTCTGATCATACCAAATGGATGTATTCTGCACACTAACCTTACACCTCTTTGGCATAACAATGACAATACTCGCCCAGAGATAATCGAAGAATATATGTACAGTGTACAACATGAACACATATCATCCACAAAAATTGCACAGGTCAATTTTCAGATTTTTTCATTTTCACATTTACTATGCTAGCGATGAACAGGAAGATTCGTGCGATGTTGGGACATCTTTTGCAGACGCTGCATATATGGAGTGGAAGTTACGAGCCAATGGAGTTGACCTTGTGACAAAGTGCCCCCGATGTACATGTAAACCGATAGCGAAGGTTGAGAACGATGGCATATACTGTAAAAGTCCTATAAATCACCTGGCCAATTTCGAGCAGCACCGGATGAACGAGTGGCGTGTGTCTTAATAGGCCGCATTGTTGGAACGAGGGTACTTGACGGTTATAAGACTTCTCTTTCCCAATTCCATGCAACATTTGCACGCCTGCTAATAACTTGATAAAGGACCCGGATTGATATGCGCTGAAAGCTGCATCCGTTCATAATTGCGTGTATTCTTGAAAAATGTCAGCAAATTTTCGAAGGTGATGTACGCAGTATTTCAATTTTTTTTTCTATTTAAAAAATGTGACATTGACATGAGCGGATTTAATTCAATCCATTTTTTCTTACATAACCTACCGCAACATTTGTAAAATATTTCGACTGGTTCGTGCGACTACTGTAGATAAAGCCAAAAGATAATTTCACTTCAAATCACGCGTAATTAAATGTTTTAACACTAATATCAACAGAATTATGACAAATACAGCTCACATTTTTTAATGCGATTATTAGCGATCCCCCAAACCTGATCGCAGACCTAAAAAGGACATAAAAAGGGATTATTTTAATGTATTGTACCGATATGGAGATACTCTTAAATTCTAAATTTTAGAAAATTAATGTTTCATTTATAAAATTTTCATCGTATCCTCGGTTCAGAAAAATTGGCCAGAAAGTGCATTGAACAAAATTCCAACTTCCGGTGCACCAATCCAAACACCTTTATGTCAGTGCCAGAGAGACTCACCAAGATTTCACGTGACAAGAAAAAAGTAATAAACCGTTAAAATCCGGTTCTCAAAGTGACAAAAACGAACGACTGATTGATGCAGATGAGCGATAGCAATCAGGAGAGTTCACGCGATGAGCTGGAGATGGCGCAAAAACGGCTCGCTCCTTCCATCAAGAGGTATGCTCAGGGGGGAAGGCGTTTGTGGGTGAGGGAGGAGATGACGTTCACTCTACCTGGGGTGGTGGGGGGGGGGGTGCGCGCTGGAGGAAGGATGGCTCTCGTCTCAGTGATCACGAAGAATGGAACGGCGCCGGGGCGGAAAAACTGACATGGTGAGGTCACATCGTCACGGATGCACCAAGGAGCTTGGAGCTGTCGTCGCCAAACCATGGGTATGGCCATACCAGTGATCCCCACCCTTTTATGAACTTGATCATTAGTTTACCACCAATTCATTTAGCTCGAGATTGAGTGTAAAGAGATGCGAGTGTCGAGTTGTTTATTTGTTTGGATTTTTAAAATGTGCTGTTTGTGAGTGTGGAGAGTCCTTCAGAATTTTTTTGGCGCATGCTCGTTGAGCATCACTGGTCTACCAACCCACTGTACAACTACAGTTGCTGATAGAAATGACCGAACAGGCAAACCGTTAAAACGTTTGGAGCAATAGAACAGCGAAAGAGTATAACTAATTTTGACCCTGTTGCCTGAAGCAAAAGTTAATTTGTTTCCAGTCGCACTTTCCATATATTATGTCGCCTAAATGAAAACTGTGGCCATCGTCATACCGAAACAGTCTCACTACGAATAAAGTAATGATAATTGATTTCAATTTCTGTATTTCTCACGAAAACTATTTCCGACCCCGAATCATGGCCGAATCCAATGAGTCTCAACGACCTTCCCACTTGGAAGAAAATCGCCCGATCCTGTCATGTTTAAGTCGTTGGACTTGACTGTTAGCACCGATCAAATGCTCTGGTTAATTGGACCCAAACAAATTCGGTAGCAAAATACAATAAGAAATAAGTTATTTATTTTTGGTACCACTCAGCCACAACTACTGATGGCCAAAAGCCAGCGAGGCTAGGTTGAGTCGGAAGGGAGCGAGGTTGCAGTGAAGTGGACTTGAAACGCGCACATGCAACTCGGGAATAATGAAGTTATTGTTGAATGGAACATTGCGTGGCTCTGAGAGAGGGACGCTTGCTGACTTTTGAGGCAGTGCTGGACCGCGCCATTGTACGGTCAAATCGTGCTGCTGCTGATCGTGTTTAATCGTCGTTCGTTGATGTCTGGCGACGCTGTTCGAAGGTCTCGGACCAGATTCATGCAATGTTTTTGTTGGTGGCACACTCGAAACAGTAAAGCGATAAAGACTTTTTCAATTATTTATTTTTCCTCTATCCTGGGCGTGTCAATGAATTGCGAAATATCGTCGAACGGGGCGACCCCTGTGGCAAATGCGAAATGACAGAGATTTTCAATGATGCTGACTCAAATGTCTGACAAGGTCTCAAATATGGTACGATATAGTGATTGACCAAATGTGATAACAAAAATTAAAAAATTTGTTAATCCAGTTTAAATTACACATAAATGTTATTTTTATTCTCTTTATTCTTAATACAAAATTTATGGGTCTGTCTTTAGAGACAATATATTCATGCATAAGGTGCAAACTAGGTCATTTTTAATTTATCTTTGTCAAGATTACATTGTATATTGTAAATAATTAATACCCTTTCTCTTGAAAAAAAGCCATGCATTTCAGATGTTTGTTGATGAATGCAACGCCCAAGACAACTAAAAAAAAGTACACGCATTCATATATTGGCGTTTCATATTATCACTAGATAACGTTGTAATTACATGGTCTCTCCACCAATGCCCCGACAAGCATTTCCAATTGTCGCTGCTATATGGGGCACGACTCCAGACGCCACCAAATTTGCCAATTGCGTCACTCCAAGGCCACCATATGACAATGGCGCAAACAGTCAATAACTATTGTGCTATAACTGATGTGCCTTTCCTCTGCTTCTCCAACATGAGAGAGTGATGGAAATGGAACGTCAATAAGAAAACACGCGAATTTCTAAACCAGGAAGTCAAATAATCGCAAGACCGAAAACCGACAGCGATGCAAATTGGAGTAAAACATGTAGAACACCAATCTGAACGGAAGCGGCAAGTAGTCATTCTGATCAAAGCCCGAACCAAGAACTTGAACCAGGAACAGCAAGATGTGAACTACTCAAGGATCTTCAAATATTTAATAGTAATAGCCAAGAAGAAGAGTGAGGGGTGAGCGACTCATGAGGTTCCGAATATTTAACAGCTTCAACACGACGGCACCTCTAAATCCAGAACTCTTCTCGATCGACGCACCTACTCTGATCTCGACAAAAATCAAAGCCAAAAGCAACTCTGATCACGACCTGGCTGAAAACCATAAAAAAGACGAAGCAGTTCCGATAACGCACGCTCGTCCAGGAAGTGAGGACCGTGGGCGTTGCCATGGCAACCACGTTTTTACGATATACGAGCATATGCAATGGTCGGCCTCGACATATCGTGTATGCCATTGCCACCAAAAACTACGTGACGTTCGAGCCCATAGTGTCGACGTGGCCACCGCGAGAAATGGCACACTTGAGCACGCCTTTTTTTGCAGCACTGGAACCGAGAGCCGGGTACTGCCAGTCTCTCTCCAGCCGCGCGCGATCAGGGAAAGATCTCGCCCAGAAGAGAAAAAAATACTGCACCGAACGCTTTCTAATTGTCTCACTTTTCGATTAAACGATATGTACACAGTACTTGTATATGTATATATGTGTGTGTGTGCGCGCATGTACCTGTGATCGGGAGGCGGTCACAGAGACTGAGGGAGTGGGAGGAGGGTGCTACCAGTGTCAGCTTGTGCTGTTGCTCGGAGGACAGAAATCGTGCGGAGAAATTCCTAAACAAATGTCACGTTCGGTTTTTGTCAATCCGTCAGTCGATTCTGATGATGACCATATGGTGGAACGCGTAATTCCATGTAACAAAAAGTATATTTTAATGAAGCCAGATATTCCGTTGAATCCGACGTTCTCATTCAACATTTTCATCACAGTGTTTTTCATACTTTTTGTACACATGGAACATGAAGAACAGATAATAAGTATAAAGTTTCGATGGATTTTAGCCTACCGTTTCGTTTTCGAGTTTATATTTGTTAATTACAAAGGGATGGCAAGTTCACGATTTGTGACAATGTTGTCGCACATTGTGAGAATGCTATATTACACATCAGGTTCAAAAGTTTGGCCACCTCCGACTTGTCACCAATTAGCGGCAACTTTGCGAGATGGCAATTAACTTAAGTCACTCATAGTTGCATTTTTGTAGTGAGAACGATTTGAATGACGGTAAGCAAAAACTACTAATTAATTGTGTAGCCAGACAATTTGGTTCGATAATGTGTGTGTGTCAGCGATGGCACGGAATAGAACGTTACTGCAGCAGCCTGCACGAGCCGTGCTGCATTTCAAGGGGAAAAACGCAATTACATCATACACTTGTGCGAATATGTCTTTAGTAATATGGTGGAACCAACATGTCAATATAACCTTTGAGAAGTCTATACAGAATAAATGGCTTATATAATTGAAAGCGATACAAGGTCGGATTTTTACAAACTCAGTATAATCACAATTTGGGGGTAGCTTTAAACAGAAGATTTCGTCCATTTTCCGGGGGGCAATTTTGACACTAAATCGGTCATGTTACCTTGAATACTCATATTTGTCTAATTGCAATTACCAAGGGTAGGATATCGGGGTGGTATCGCCGACAAAAACGACCTTGTATCGATTTTTGCCATATATCACAAGAAATTAGAAAATTAGTAACGTCAAATTGTTATATGGCTTTTTTTTAAATGTTGAAAATAATTTTCATCAATTGGGAACTGATTTTTGCTTGTGTCGTGCGTCTTCTCGATTCAGCCCTCATGTTTACAAAACATTTGTGACAACCTTTTTTGTAATCAAGTTTGCGAAGTTCAACAATTTCTCTGACTGTACGATGCCTCTACATTTCCTGCTGGTCGTCAAGATTGCGATTACGATTCGCTTGCGGTTTTCTGGAACGAAGAAATCCGACAAAATATATATTTTTTTTCCTTCTTCCGTGCCAACGGTTGGAAATGCTCTGGAGTCACACGACAGAAGATCGAAAGGGCTAAACACGTATTCGCGCGTATGTGCTTTTGTAGATACTATTCTCATATACAGTATATAGGTCTGTAGATTTTTTTAAGTTTTGGGTTTTCCTCCCCACCACCCGCTATGCCCAATTTTACAGTCGCTGCACGTCTGCACAGCGCAAATGTGTAAAACGCCAAATTCGCCTGAATGAGTTCAGTAGCAGCGGGAGGGATTATTTTCAAACGTTCGTCGATTATAGAGAATGGGCGAGCACTTGCAGTCGGCCACATTCATACTGAGCTACGTCAAGTGAGACTCCACGACCTTTTTTCCCCCCACAATTCTAAATCCGAAACAGAGCCCCCTCGCCTTTTTACTAAACTTTTCCTAGCGACGATCGACACGGCACCTTTTTGCGCTACTCGAAAGGGGCGCGCACATCACACGACAACTGTCAACCATTCTAACAATGATTGTTGAGGAGACTTACCACTTTTCTGGGTTCAAAGCCCCACCACCACCATGTGGTCGCGCCGCACGCTTGAAAAATCGCAGAACCTTTAAAAAATCCCCTGTAAGCTGAAGGAGATCTGTTTGATGCTACAGTACACCCGTGTATTGCAAAGAAGCAAACTTGAAACACACGAATTAGCATTACTTGGTATGGCAATCACAATCAGTATTACTTAATTTTTCAAATAAATTAGAATTTCTTATCCAATCAGCCGGCGGCTATGCATGAGTAGTGGTATATGTCTGCATTGGCAAATAACGTTGGCAATTATGTAAAATTTGTAAATCGTTCTAAATGCACTGAAATTCTATTTCTCTTCTCTATTTCTCTACTTCTCTTCCTGAGTGGTTTATTTTTAAAATTGCATTTCAGTCGTGCTCATTTATTTTAAATATTTTTAAACATCGAGGAGCTTTTACCTACAGGTGCATCAGACGTCGGAAACGACTTGGCGACACATAAGTTCTTTCAAGAAATGATTCAAAGGAGAAACAGTATTTCGAAATCGATGTTTTCTTCCCATGTATAAGTCTCGTACTAAAACGTTATTTTGCCATTTGTGCGACCACGAGAGGAATTTTCTATTCTTATTTAGGATGGGTGTGGGCATCCTTAACATCGCTCAAACAGACCTACATGAGCGATCACGATGAGCAAATAAATTGCAGGCTCCGTCCGAAAATCGCCTCCACGTGTACTTGATTGAGCATAAGCTCGCACAATATGCTCTCTAAAATTGTTAAGAACATGTTATCGCGTTCCCGATCCGAAATTTGCAACACTCTATACACTGAGAGCGTAAATGGTACAGTAGAATCAATGCGCAGACATACGAGTGCCTGTATTTTTATCGCTTAACCACATCTTATTATATAAAATTATTATTTTTTCGCGATTTCGGGTCCGAAATAATCTGTATACTCTCATAATCGACTGTAATCACAGACAATAGGTCGTAAGAACACGCCATACGCAAGTTTCACAAGAGGTGGCTATATGCTGCCTACCAGTACCAGTATAATGTGTTTGGCTATTCAACGTGATATGCTCTAAGCTAGCTAACGCTAAAGCTTTTTAAGCGCCTAAATACATCACGTGATGTAGGCTACCTATTCGCGTTTGGGTTGGCTGGAGGACCTAGATAGCCATTATATATTTTTGGTTGGGAAGCTAAAATACAAGAAAAAAGGGTCACTAACAAAAGGAAACGCTGCACAGCATTTACTTGTACCATCTGCAAATACTTGAATTAATTAATTAATCAATCAATGTTGGCTATAACCAAGGTTTATATAATACTAGATTAACTCAGAGAGATGGTAGAGCGGTGATTGGTTGTGGCGTAGTGTGGTTCACTTGCGTCATGAATCCAGCCGCCAGGCCTTATATATTACGTAGGATTCGATTTAAGAGAAGAGGGAACCAGGTGACGTCACACTTGGTGTCACTGACGCTAGGTGGCGCGGCAGTTACGTCCCCCTCCCCAAACAGCCGTCTGAGCCGTATAAACCTTGGGCTATAACAATCACACTAATCACCTTTCGTGATTAGTATACTAGTCTAACAGGAAGGACGATTGTCACATAGTAAAAAATTGCCATATAGTATTTTTATTGGCAAAATTATGGAGCCATATCATTACTGTTTATAAAAGTTCAGAATTAAGTCTCGTCTCGACTGAAATCCGGAATCCCAGTGCCGATGTCGCTCACCAGAACGATCATTGTCGCTCCTTCACACGTAAACGTTTGCTTTCGCAAACATGCTAATCTTCTTTTCCACATGAGCATATCTGAAAAAGTGGGCCGCACACTTGCGCACAGCTTCGGCAACGTGAATTTGAAATGTGAAACGGCTGTCTCGCGGCTGGCCGTGTGAAGCCGTGTCAAGATGCTTGCATAACAACTAGCGTGTTGTTTCGTCTCCCTTGCGAAGACTTTCGCTTCTTGAGAAAATTCTCAACACGTACAGTATACGACGGCATAATAAAATTTTACCGATTGATTCGAGCATCGCCAAACTGACAAATGGCAAATTGATTCTTGTTTTGCTAAGAGTATATTTGATGGCGAATGTCAAATTTCAACGGCCAGTTGCATGCGTACATCCTCCTCCTCCAAAGTACAAACGTAGCATTTGATGCGAGATTATATTAACGCGCCACCAGGAAGTCGGCCATCTTTCTCACGTTCTCGTCACACGCACGTGTGCCCATAGAGCTCCCTTTTATCATTTAAGCCGCGAAAAGGTTTTAGTGTGCGTCATTGGACCCTTTGACTTATCACAACACAGTGGTCATATCATAATCTCTATCTGTTCTTCTCAGTCAAATAAAATAGGAACACATGATGAAATTGCGAAATGACGTGCCCACCAACAGAATTAAGGCGTACTATAATGAATTTTAAAGAACACCACTACAGAATTTATTTTTAGCAAATCTCGTATTTATAAATGGGTTTTAACCGCTTTCCTCACTTTTTATAGCGGAATGCAAAGTCATTTAACAGAGGCACCGTGAAATTTGTACCTGCTGGAACTACAACCACCAGGTCACCACGTGTTCTATTCGCAGAAACGTGGTGTGACTGGTCTTATTTCAAAACTATGAGCGGCCTGTAAAAAGTGACATTTCAATTGGTTTTCTATTGTCACGTCCAGGCCAGAAATTATTCTACCGAATACTCGTAATTTCGGTTGGCAATTTCTATAGGGCAACCTGCTTCGAATCTTTAATAGATTTTTTTTATTATTTCATTTCACCAATTTCATTAGGAATTAACAAAGCTATTTTGCTCGTGCTTCTAGCACGTAAAGCACTCCATTTGACCGGCGAAATAGAAATTTTCAAATAAAAACGGGGTATTGTTACCGTACGCGGTGCTGCTCATAAATCAAATCAATTTAAACATACTGTTTTTTAGCATCCATGCTGACAAAAAATTGACAATTCAAACATTTCCCCCACACATTTCGCTAAAATTACGAACTACTATTCTTAGACAGTTATTTCATGCTCAGAATCGGATTCCCAACGCAACCACGCTGGGTCACAATCAGTTGACGTGCATTCACTTGTTGAAACATGCACTCGGGGTTGGTAAACACTGTACAGGTTGCTGCTGGTATTTTCTGTATGTGCGTTTTTTATTTTTATTTTCGGAAACGAGAGAAATCCGATTAAAAGAGCAAACCGCGCGTGAACACAGAGCGCAGCACGCTCACAATTGCCATTGTTTAAATTTGGAGTAGAACTAAAAGGCTGTCCGGGGAGAGAAGGGAGGTAGGAGGGGGAAGCATACAATTTGTGTAACCTGACTTTGTACCGGATTGTTCCTACGTTTACCAGCAATCTCTCGGTACAGTTGGAGTTAATTGCACTACAGGACACAAGCAATTTTGCAAGATGGGTTCAAGCCGCAGAGACTTGCAAATGGTCAAGCCAAATTTTAAAAAAATTAGGCGATTTGCATCATCCGTATCATTTCTACAAAGAAATACTTTTTTTTAAAATTGAGGTAATGAGGAAACATCGTTTACAGTATCATAATAATTTTGGCTTTAATAGATTACACCTAGGTGTACTTTCAGATAAGAAATCACAGAAAATTAACAGATAGGAAAGGTTATTTCTGAAGTTCGGGTTCGCTGACTTATTCCAAATCGTAAAAGGAGCATTATACATGAAGTTCAATTCGCTTCAGTCAGCCATTTGACAGAGGGGATTCTCGGGAAAGAATACTTTGTTTACAAAAAATTGAGCGAGCAAAATTTGTTATTCACTTTTTATGCAATGTTATTCAGTTGCTGTTGTGGATGTTGCAGTAGACTTATTCCCTGTTCCATCAGGATTCTTTAAGGTTACTTTTTTGGGAAAAATTAAATTCTGATGGATGGCTATGACATTATGATTGTGCACAGTTTGAAAAATCGTGCCAAACGCAACATGGCATTTCCATTCATTAGGCTCCCTACTGAATATCAGGCAAAAGTCACGCCGTGCTGCGCCTATACGAATGCGTCGCATATGTTTTATGTTTATAATAATTGACCAGGACAACTGTTCGCGCGTTTGTAACAATTTACTATTTTGTGTCAGGGTTGTTCCACCTGACTCGATTACCCAATTGCCTTCTGAAATGCTTAAATAAACATGTGCAAATAAATGTATATGCATATCTGGTGTATATATGCACACGGTGGGAACAAAGATCGTTACGGGTTCGCTGTTTCGCTTCATCGAGCGAACTGGTTACTGAAAGTATGAATGAAAATATTAATAAAAGAAACACGGGAACAAATACCGCTGTCGTCACACGCTCAATTTTATCAACGCAGATTTTTTGAAGGCTCGAATTCAAGGTAAATTAATTCAGAGCTCAATGTAATTAAGGCAGACCAGAGTCAGCGAGCTACCTGTAAATCACATGTGGTAAATAAATGCAGCGCAATGTTCCATAATACTTAAAACTGTCGTTTAGCAGTATTTCTTTTCAAAAAGGATTAGCGCATTCTCAGATTGCTGCTCGTTTGTACTACGTTGTACTACAGAGAGTTGTCTAATTTCAATAGAAAAATTGAGGCAATTTTCAGATCCGATATTCAGAGTATAAACAGATCCGATATACCTAAAAGATAATTTCAGATTAGTTTAGTTTAATATAGTTTCGAATAATTAATTCTTTTGGGAGGGGAAATACAAATGGATTTTGAGAGGAAGGTGTAACCGTCCTGTGCAATAAATGTCTAAAAAGCTATGTAGCCAAAGCTGCATGAACTTGTTGGCATTTCAAATATTTAAAAAAATAAAAATTAAGACATTTTAAAAAGTCTAATCGAAAATTTCCCTTTTTTGCAATTCATGATAATAGTTCATCTTTCGAGGGTCTGTAGATGGCAACGTTTATTTATTTATTTTGGCTGTTGTTTCATATGGTGCACACTAAATGAATCCAAGCAGGCCATGACATAAAAATAGTAAATTGTTTTGTAATCGAATTGTCCAAAATTGAATTTTATTTCTGTAAAGAAACTGAGGTATAAAAATAACGATCCTCGATAAAACAATTCCGTCACTAGCGACCACTGCATTTGATACGCCTTATTTGAGTTAACCTGCCACGGGTGACGAGGAATTAGACGCCAAGGAAAGGGTGAAATGAGAGGGCGATGGGGGTTGTGAACGAATGGTGTCTCTGCATGACGCCTATAAGGACACCCTCCGACTATTCCTAAGCCTATGCAGTGTCTTCGCACAAAAAGGTTAATAGAGCTTGACTTCTGTTTCGAATGACTTCAGTTGCGACGCCTTAAAACTAGAGAGGGTGGAATCGTTCTATCATGCTGATACAAAGTACATTGCAATGATTGCATATCAGTTACCCGAATTTCACAAGTAGAGTTTCTCTCTAGCTATTTAGGCGTGATGAAGTGTCAATAACAATAAGACATATAAATCAAGTGATGGATTCTACAGGCAGCGCCTTTATATATTCACACACGAAAAATATCTAAACAATGTTGTTTTAATGCATGCCATAATTTAATTTTAATTTTTCTTCAATTGAGGAATTTAAACGACATTTACCCTCTGAAAACAAGTAATATTTTCGATAAGGATCGATGTTCGCAGTTTATGTTTATGTTTTCCTCCATCGGTTCTATGAGAACCTCGCAGCTCGGTTTCCAAGTGCACAGAGGTCTCAGGAGGGTACAAAATAGATGCATCAAAATTGTTTCTATTAATGAAGACAATTATAATGACAAATTCCGCACGACACAAACATGTTGTCGAATTACGTGGAGTTTACGACAGCGTTTGACACTGAACTGTTCAGGTCGGATCATCGGCAATAAACGAACTGGTTGTTTTCTATCAGTCTAACTGTAACAATTCTTAAAGTACTGCACTTGTTGAGTGCTATTGTCATGCAGTATTCGCTAATACGGAAAGTGTTGTCGATTCTGCTCTATTTTGACGACAAAAACACTTGTGTATGTATGCAAATGTGTTTAGGAAAAGGTCGATACAGGAACACGAGGAGTCAGCATTCGAGAGGGCACGGAAAAATGGAATAAGCAAAGTTAATTGGGCAGTACCCAACTTTATTTATTACCATAAGTACCAAACTTATTAATGTGCTCCTCACATAGTGCCTAAACACCAAGAGGGGTACAATGAATCCTGTAGTTCAATTGACTACAGCGAATTTTAAAAAAATACGAATATTTTGCACTATCAAGGGATTACTGAATTCTCGTTGACGTAACTTAACTTTACAGTGGTGAGCACATAATCAAAGGCACACTTGCTTGCGCTTCACTTTTCTTGTATTTTTCTTCCAAACCATTTTAGTAACTTGCAAATAAGACTTCATACTTTATATCTATTTTCTTTCTGTGGTCACTTACAGATCAGGTCTTTCAATTAGCTCTCACCACGTACAGTCGGTTCTGCACGATTTCCTTTTCCTCGAAAACGTGATAAACGAATACGAGTGTAAATAATAAGCGGAATGTACTGTATTTGGAACATAAACGTTAATAGCACTCCGCATTTCATATCCTCCTAAAACCTAAGCCCAAAACCAAATCATTCAAAATGACACTTTCGAGATTCAACGTGACAACACCATATTCATATTGAATAACAGTAAGAAATAATATTGAGTTACAAGGGCTTGTATATAGTCGGTTCGAACAACCATCGGATAACGATAATACTAAGCAGATTGCACTCTGTCATTCAATTCAGTCTAT